>JBBGZY010002243.1:40000-187500 GCA_037952925.1 Lithobates clamitans
ATATACAGTATTTTTGTGTAAGATCACTATTTTTACAAGTATACATTTATTACAGGATGCATTCATGACACTCTGATTAAAATGATATACTTTCTAATAAGAAAGCCCAGCACCAGCTGCTCTCATTCTTTCATTTGTTGATTATTAATTTTTTTCCAAGTTTTATATACATTATTTTTTGTGTAAAATCCCTAGTTTTACAAGTATGCATTTATTACAAGATGCATTTATGACCCTCTGAATACGAAGTTAGGTTTTGTAATAAGAAAGCCCAGCACCAACTGCTCTTATTCTTTCATTTTTTTGGATTTTCTGCAAGTTTATATACAGTTTTTTGGGTTTTTTTGTGATCCCACTACTATATGTTACTAATATACATTTATTACAGGACGCATTCATGACCCTTTGAATAAAATGCTAGGCTTTCTAATAAGAAAGCCCAACACCAGCTGCTTTCATATTGGTGACTTTTTTTTAGGATGGCACTATCTCTGTTAAAGGGGAAAGAGAGGAAGGGGGGTTTGTCCATTTATTTTAAGCAGAATTGATGCAGAGAGAGCTTTCACAAAGCACAGAGTGCCATCTGCTGGCTGCAAGTTGTAGACCTTCATTTGCAATATTTCCCATTTACCTGGCAGCCTCCACATTTCTTTTAAAACACGTTTTCTTTATGCATAATATGTATTACATTTTATAACAACCATCAGCATCAGACAGCCCTGACAGTAACCCAATAATTCTTGATCAGAATGGCGGAACTCCTCTCCCTGGGGGTGCAGCATTTCTGAAGACCTGTAAAAAAAAAAAATAATTGTGAGCTTTTCCAGGATCAGCAGGCTGAAAATAACATCTCTTGACCTTTCCGGCGTTACAGAGCGCTACGCTGCGACTCCTGGTGACCTTTCCATTTTTCCTATCTTCTCGTATTTATTACAGAGACTTCAATCTCTGCTCAGCTGCTGCAGTACCTCTTGGGAAGCAGCCGGTAATGTCATTGTCATTAGAGGGTGTGTGACATCTGTTACAGGAGAGCCAAGCAAAAACATTTCAGTATGTTCTAAGGGTAGAGCACTTTAGGTCACCAGCCGTCAGAGAAATATGTAGACTGCCAGTTGCTGATCCCCCTTTATGAAAATGCTGATTGCCTGGCTGTCATTCGGATGTGTCGGCTTCAGTACTTTGAGTCACTAATGCAGAACCAGCAAAGAAATGAGAGATTCTGACACTCGTCTGCTGTTCTGGGCTTGTGACCTCAGACACCGCCAGGCGTTTATCAGAACTGGGCCAGCAGTGGCGGTTCCTGACCTCTCAAAAGCCCCAAAATTGCTGCTGGGTGCTGGGGTGCCGCCGGTCTTGGATGAGATGTCGGCAGCCCCATAATATTTAGAGCTGCCACTCAAGAGACAATCTATAGTATTCCCATTCACTTTTCTAGTGGCTGCTATATACATTTTTGGTGGGAGTTAAAGGGATGGGCAGAGCAGCTGGGCCAGCACAGGCAGTAATTATACATTCCAAGAAGAGGAGAGTGCTATGACATGGCAAGAAGGGGGAAGTGGGGCTTCACTAGAGTATTTGCTCTTCTTGAAAAAGTCAAATTTGCTAAAAAGTTCAAAGGCATATGGCAAGTGAATACATTTTTTTATATAAAGATGTACTCCAAACAGCACATATATTCCAAGACAGCAGATGGCAGCCTCTCCACAGCTAGGCTGAGTATGTCCTGCAAGCGGCATGTTGTCCTGAATCAGTAGTCTACTAGACACTGTACAGACTCTCAGGGCAGGTGCCGGGCATCTGGAGGGCATGATGACATCACAGGGGGCGTGACAACGCGTTTCAGTGTTGTACTACCCCTTTGTCAAGCACAGGGCTTGACAAGAGGATGCTCAGGACAAGAGGCTGCTTGCAGGGCACACTCGGCCTGGCTGTGGAGAGGCTGCCATCTGTTGGCTTGGGATATATGTGCTTCCGCAGAAGCACCACCACCAAAAACCACAAAGAAAGAGAAAGACAGAAGCACCACCAACTAAGTGTAGTAAATTTATCAAAAGTGAATTTGAAAAAAAGGCAAATATGGCCTCAGTAAGATGTACTCCAAACAGCACATATATTCCAAGCCAGCAGATGGCAGCTTCTCCACTGCCAGGCCAAGTGTGCCCTGCAAGCAGCCTTTTGTCCCCAATCAGCAACCAACTAGACACTGTACAGGGCGAAATCTGGGCATCCGGAGGAAGTGATAACGTGTTTCGGGGGGCCCTACCCCCTTTGTCAAACCCTGAGCTTGACAAGAGGCTGCTCAGGACAGGAGGCTGCTTGCAGGACACACTCGGTCTGGCTGTGGAGAGGCTGCCATCTGCTGGCTTAGAATATTTGTGCTGTTTGGAGTACATCTTACTGAGGCCATATTTGCCTTTTTTTCCAGTCTCCTTTCCTTTGTGCTTTCATATGGACCCTATGGTTTCAATAAAAGGATATCCCAATCCTTTTTCCTATTCCAAGCCAACAGATGGCGGCTTCTCCACTGCCAGGCCAAGTGTGTCCTGCAGGCAGCCTCTTGTCCTGAATCGGCAACCAACTTGACACTGTACAGACCCTCAGGGCTGATTGTGGGCATCCGAAGGGAGTGATGACGTCACAGGGGCATGGCAACGTGTTTCGGAGTGGCGCTACCCCTTTTTCAAATCCCATGCTTGACAAGAGGCTGCTTACAGGACACTTTTGGCCTGGCTGTGGAGAGGCTGCTATCACTGGCTTGGAGTATACACCTTTGTGAGTGAAAATGTACCGTTTTTTTTTTTTTTCACTTTTAATAAATTTACTACACTCCTGTCTCTCTTTCTTTGTGCTTTCATATGATCCTGTTAAGGAGGATAGCCCAATCCTGCTCCAGCGGAGAAGTTGCTGGCACCCTCAGTGTTAACCCTTTTATACTCCTGGCAGAGCTGTTATGGATGTTTTAAAGCATTATTTTTTTTTATGCACAAGTGTCTGATACTTCGAAGGCTGCCGAACACTTTTGTGCAACTGAGAGTCTAGGTGCGCGCCTTGCAGTTTGCACCCGCTAGTTCTTTTATTACAAGCATTCGGAATACTGGAATGTCCTGTGCTTTTATTGTCGATTTTTATGTTGGTGACAGGCCCACTTTATTTTGTGGCAGCTAATATGCAAATGGGGATGATCTCCTTATCTGAGAACGATTAGTGTTGGTGAATCATTGGGAGTAAGTGGGAGGTCTTCTGTGCCTGTGCTCCTCCCCCTCCCATTGAAAAAGACAGATGTAATTTTATTTATTTTTTTCACTGAAAGAAAAACAATTTCCTGAAACATTGAGCTTCTATGTGGCTTTTTTCTTTTTAAAATGCAAACAGTTTTTATTCCTGATGACAATTTTTAAATCTTAACGACTAGTAAAAAGATTGATCTTTTGCCTTACCAAACTGAAGGCCGGTGACAATCCCCATTTGTCGTTTCTATGTAACGTGAATGGGGATGAGTGCTGAGTGGACTCCAGCAAATTGAATACATTTTACATGATGTCATTAGAGATACATACAAAGCCAGACTGAATAATACAAGAAAATCTGACATAGCAATGCTGCCACCTAACGGTTATTTAGTAATATTACAGGGTTTTATTTTTCACTTATTAGGATTTTTTTTTTTACCAAAGACATGTAGCAGAATACATTTTGGCCAAAATGTATGAAGAAATGTGAGATTTTTTATTTTTGGATATATTTTTTTCAGAAAGTAAAAAAAAAATTAGATTTTTTTTTCAAAATTTTCAGTGGTTTTTAGCATATGTATGTGTGTGTATATATGTGATATATATATATATATATATATATATATATATATATATATATATATATATATATATATATATATCTCTCTATTACAGTATGTGTGTGTGTGTGTGTGTATGTATATATATATATGTATGTATATATATATATATATATATATATATATATATGCAACGGTGATCAAATACCATCAAAAGAACTCTCTATAGTGTTGCATGCCCGTGCAATTGCCAGTCAAAGTAGCACAGGGCTGATTAGCAAAAAGTGTTGTGGTCATGAAGGGGGTAAAACCTTCCTGAGGTCGAGTGGTTAGGTGCAATGTTGGCAAGCAATCTAATAGGGCTAGTCATAATCCAGCTAAAGCCACTGGTTGGCTGTTAGGCAAGGCTTAATTAATGGAGCTCATTCAATTATGTGTTCCTCATTGTTAGGGTCCATACCATGCACTAACTTTTACCAAGGTTCATACCAGCACTCCCCTTCACCAAGATCCGAACTGGCACTCACCTTCACCAGGATCTGTACCTGGACTTACCTTTGCTTTTCCTAAATGACTTTTTATTCATCCTTTTATATCAAAGTTACCAAGGTCCTCTCCATTCATCCTTAAGCTAGAGTCAGCATGGTCCATACCTACACTAAAATTCACCAGGGTCCACACCTGCACTCACCTTTACCAGGGTCTGTACCTAGACTTACCTTTTGCTTTTCCTAAATTACCTCTTTATTCATCCTTATATAAAGGTTACCAAGGTCCTCCCCATTCATCCTTATGCCAGAGTCAGCATGGTCTGTACCTACACTTATATTCACCAGGGTGCACACCTGCACTCGCCTTCACGAAGGGTCCGCACCTGCACTCGCCTTCACCAAGGGTCCGCACCTGCACTCGCCTTCACCAAGGGTCCGCACCTGTACTCGCCTTCACCAAGGGTCCACACCTGTACTCACCTTCACCAAGGGTCCGCACCTGCACTCGCCTTCACCAAGGGTCCGCACCTGCACTCGCCTTCACCAAGGGTCCGCACCTGCACTCGCCTTCACCAAGGGTCCACACCTGTACTCACCTTCACCAAGGGTCCGCACCTGCACTCGCCTTCACCAAGGGTCCGCACCTGCACTCGCCTTCACCAAGGGTCTGCACCTGCACTCGCCTTCACCAGGGTCTGTGTACCTTGCAGTCACCTTCACCAGGGTCTGTACCTTGGACCTACCTTCACCAGGGTATGTACCTTGGACCTACCTTCACCAGGGTCTGTACCTTGGACCTACCTTCATCAGGGTCTGTACCTTGGACCTACCTTCACCAGGGTCTGTACCTTGGACCTACCGTCACCAGGGTCTTTACCTTGCACTCACCGTCACCAGGGTCTTTACCTTGCACTCACCGTCACCAGGGTCCGCACCTTGCACTTACCTTCACCAGAGTCTGTACCTTGCACTCGCCTTCACCATGGTCTGCAGTCACCTTCACCAGGGTCCACACCTTGCACTTACCTTCAACAGTGTCTGTACTTTGAACTAACCTTGACCAGGGTCCACGTCTTGCACTCACCTTCACCAGGGTATGTACCTTGCACTCCCCTTCACCAGGGTCTGTACCCACACTCCCCTTCACCAGGGTCCGTACCTTGCACTCACCTTCACCAGGGTCCGTACCTTGCACTCACCTTCACCAGGGTCTGTACCCACACTCCCCTTCATCAGGGTTCATACCTTGCACTCACCTTTACCAGGGTCCGAACTGGCACTCACCTTTACCATGGTCCGTACCTTGCACTCACCTTCAACAGGGTCCGTACCTTGCACTCACCTTCAACAGGGTCCGTACCTTGCACTCACCTTCAACAGGGTCCATACCTTGCACTCACCTTCACCAGGGTTTGTACCTTGTATTCCCCCTTTCCGGGGTCTGTACCCACACTCCCCTTCATCAGGGTTCATACCTTGCGCTCACCTTTACCTGGGTCCAAACTGCTCTCACGTTCCCCAGTGTCCATGCCCACACTCACCTTCATCAGGGTCTGTACATTGGACTCAACTTCACCTAGGTACTCGCCTTTACCAGGGTTCGTGCCTGCACCCACTTTCAACAGGGTGCATACCTGCACTCACCTTCTCTTTTCCTAAATGACCTATCCATTCATCCTTATGCCAATGTTACCGAAGCGCTCTCCACTTATGACAGAGACATCATGGTCCGTACCTGCAATCACCTTTAGCAGGATCTGTAATTTGCACTCGCCTTCACCAAGGTCTGTCCCTTGCACTCACCTTTTACCAGGGTCCATACCTTGCATATTTGGACCTCAAAATAAATGAAGTATACAAATTCACTATAGATGCCTGAAGTGTTTCCAGTTTTCTTTTTCAGGGGCAATTAAACTTTGATGTCAAAAACAGAATACATGAAATCATACATCAAAGATAAAACAGTTGAGTGGTATGAATGCAGAAAAAATATATTGATAGGCTTTTTTTTCCTGCATTCGTTTAGTTGTGTTTCTTTGTATGATTTCATGTATTCAAAACGCGTTGGACAATCTATAGTGAATTTGGACACTTTGTTTATATTGAGGTCCAAATCACTGAGATATGATAGTATTGATTATATATGTCTATCCTGTTTTTATCATATGCTTAAACCACTAGTAACCAGTTTTAAAGCGGCATTAGACCTGAAACCAAAAATGTAATATATTGCAGCTTACCAATCATTAGATGTGGTGGCTGCATTTCTTTTCTTTTCTTTTTTTTTAAGCTTTTTCCCCTCTGTTTTCTCCAGGTGATCTGCCCGGTAACACACCTTCTTTATTAGAGTCCCACTAATGAAAGAGCACATGGGCCTCTTTTGGACAGCAGCATTGTTACTCTGGGGGGGGAGGGAAGTGTTAGATTTACTAGCAGATTTAAATACACTAAACAATTAAAGGCAAACTCCAGCTAATACCTTGTAAGCAGGTACAGCAAACAGTTTTTTTTTTCCTTTTGGGATAAAGGTTTTACGTAAAAAAAATAAAAGCTGATCATTGTAAGCACCCCTGCCAGTGGTAAATGGTTTGTCTCATCCCTGCAACTACAAGAGAACATGTTCTTTTATAAAACAGACTTACTGGCTGGATCATCAGGTGAAAATAAAAGAAGGAAAGCTTTAAAATAAAACTAATGCAGCCACCACATTCAAGAATTGGTAAGCTGCAACACAATGAATGTTTGCTTTTGTGTTTAATACTGCTATAGGGGCAAAGGTCCACTTTATTTGAATGAAGGGGACCCAATAATTGTTTTTGCATGGGGGCCCTTTGCTGACGACCTCCACCACTGGCAGGGTAGGTGCACTAAGGACAGGCCCTGTTCCAGAATGATCCACGAGGTCCTACATCTGTAGATCATCAACACCAAAATACAGCGCTCATAGTTTTCAGTGCTACTGTGTGCTGGCGGGTGGGGTTCCCATTTCTTCCTATGCCGGCAGCGGGGTTCCCATTACTTCCTATGCCGGCAGTGGGGTTCCCATTTCTTCCTATGCCGGCAGCGGGGTTCCAATTTCTTCCTATGCCGGAAGCGGGGTTCCCATTTCTTCTTATGCCGGCAGTGGGGTTCCCATTTCTTCCTATGCCAGCAGTGGGGTTCCCATTTCTTCCTATGCCAGCAGTGGGGTTCCAATTTATTCCTATGCTGGCAGCGGGGTTCCCATTTCTTCCTATGCCGGCAGTGGGGTTCCCGTTTTTTCCTATGCCGGCAGTGGGGTTCCAATTTCTTCCTATGTCACTGGTGGGGTTCCCATTTCTTCCTATGTCGCTGGTGGGGTTCCCATTTCTTCCTATGCCGGCAGCGGGGTTCCCATTTCTTCCTATGCCGGCAGCGGGGTTCCCATTTTTTCCTATGCTGGCAGCGGGGTTCCCATTTCTTCCTATGCCGGCAGCGGGGTTCCCATTTCTTCCTATGCCGGCAGCGGGGTTCCCATTTCTTCCTATGCTGGCAGCGGGGTTCCCATTTCTTCCTATGCCGGCAGCGGGGTTCCCATTTCTTCCTATGCCGGCAGCGGGGTTCCCATTTCTTCCTATTCCAGCAGCGGGGTTTCCATTTCTTCCTATTCCGGCAGCGGGGTTCCCATTTCTTCCTATTCCGGCAGCGGGGTTCCCATTTCTTCCTATGCCGGCAGCGGGGTTCCCATTTCTTCCTATGCCAGCAGCGGGGTTCCCATTTCTTCCTATGTCGCTGGTGGGGTTCCCATTTCTTCCTACGCCGACAGCGGGTTCCCATTTCTTCCTATGCCGGCAGTGGGGTTCCCATTTCTTCCTATGTCACTGGTGGGGTTCCCATTTCTCCCTATGCCAGCAGCGGGTTCCCATTTCTTCCTATGCCGACAGCGGGTTCCCATTTCTTCCTATACCGGAAGTGGGGCTCCCATTTCTTCCTATGCAGGCAGTGGGGCTCCCATTTCTTCCTATGCAGGGCAGATGCACAATAGCAAGCTAAGCTTGGCTCTTGTTCTACTCGAGGAAATGCCACCTTTTCAAAATCTCTTGTGTGCCCCTGCCCACGTGGTGACACTCGCTAATGAGGAATTGTTTTCAGCTCAATTACAACATAAGTGTTCTGCATCCATTAGCCCTGTGGTTAGTTGAACTTGCTTGGCTAGAGATAGGCAATTAAGCTGTGGATACCTCGTGATAATCCGGGTCAATAAGCAATTGACAGATTAACATCGGTGAATCTCTATCTCCATGAAACCGCAGCAGCTCGAAAGATTAACCGCCGGCAGTAACTGGATTGGATGATGGGAGCAGGCTGGATGGTTTTACACATTATCTAAATGGATTGGTGAATTGGCGGTGGATTATGAAGCTGGGTTTCTGAAGCCTCTTACCGGGGAAGATTTGTATTGTCACATTACCAGAATCTGGTCATATACAGTCTGGGGGGGGGGGACTGTCTCCTCCTTTTAAAACTTTGATTTACAGCTTGTGTCTTTTTTGTTCTTTTGTTTTTTATAGGATAACACCACTCTCATGAAAAAAATAAAAAATTACGTTCCTCCACCCCAAACTCGCTCATCCATGTCTTTATGGACCTTGCTTTGTGCACTGGTGCGCAGTCATGTTGGAACAGGAAGAGGCCATCCCCAAACTGTTCCCACAAAGTTGGGAGCATGAAATTGTCCAAAATGTCTTGGTACGCTGACGCCTTAAGAGTTCCCTTCACTGGAACTAAGGGGCCAAGCCCAACTTCTGAAAAACAACCACACACCATAATCCCCCCTCCACCAAATGATTTGGACCAGCACACAAAGCAAGGTTCATAAAGACATAAATGAGCAAGTTTGGGGTGGAGGAACTTGACTGGCCTGCACAGAGTCCTGACCTCAACCCGATAGAGCACCTTTGGGATGAATACGAGCAGAGACTGCGAGCCAGGCCTTCTAGTCCAACACCAGTGCCTGACCTCACAAATGTGCTTCTGGAAGAATGGTCAAACATTCCCATAGACACCTCTCTCTCTCTCTCTCTCTCTCTCTCTTTCTCTCTCTCTCTCTCTCTCTCTCTCTCTCTCTCTCTTTCTCTCTACATTTGGTATGCGCTAAGAAAAACAAAACACAAGAATACATGTTTATAACCAGCTGAAAGAATAAAATAAATATATATATTAAAAAAAAATTCTATAAAAGGAAAAAAGGTGTAAAAAAGAAAAACATTCCTAAAAATCAAAAATAAATCAAAGAAATAAATATAAATCAAAATCGGAATTCAATCCATTTGTCCATAATGAATTTATACACTGTATCCATTGAACCTCCTGCTTTCTAAAGGTTAAGTCCCTGTTCCCTCCACGTCTGTTCTTAGGTATGCCATCTCTATCACAATGAATCTTAATTGAGAAACGGTATGTCCTTTCTCTTTAAAATATCGGGCTATGAGTAATTTGTCTAATTTATCCCTAATGGAATACTTATGTCTAGCAATTCTATCTTTCACTTTTTGGGTGTTTTCTCCCACCTATAATAACCCACATGGACATTTCATTATGTATACAACATAAGACGATTGGCAAGTAGAATGGTTTTCAATGTTAATATTATAACCTCTGTGTGGATGAGAAAAGGATTTCCCTTTTTATCGTGCTGTTACATTGAATACAGCATAAACAGGGGGAAAGAGCCAAAATGATGTGGTCCCAAAAAGGTTGTAAGAGGCGAGGGGAGGACGATACCGATCAGATTCAACCAATCTGTCAATTATTGTCCAACTTCGATGGTAAGAAGGTAGGGAAGGACGCTGAAATTCAAGCACTGACGGAGCGTCATGCAAGATAGACCAGTGTTTCTTTACTATATTATAAACCCTGGAGGAATAATTAGGATGGAATTGTGAGACGGCAAGTGTTACTATGTATAGATCTGTGACCAATCAGATCATCTCGTTCCTTTTTTTAAAATTTGTTTGGGATAACCTCGTTGTTGTAATTTCCCCTCCATCTCATCCAGTCTGACTTTCATTAAATCTGGATCACTAACAATGCGGAACATGCAAACTAATTGGCTACGAGGAATGGACTTGAAAACACCTGGTGGATGAAAACTGGAATATAATAATAATTGAATGTGCTCTGTAGGGTTTGTGTATAAATCAATGGCCATGTGCTGTTCGTTGATGCTTAATAAAGTATCCAAAAAAGATATTTGAGTATCACTGACTGTCCTATTAAATTCCCTGGGAATAGAGAGTTAAGATGCATGTTGATTATATTTAAGGATTTAAGTCGCCCGACCAAAATTGCAAAGGCGGCGTCATCGATAAATTTATACCAACATATGCAATTTTGAGTAAATAAATTGCAATGATAAATAAAAGCATATATATGTGTGTGTATGTATATATATGTGTGTGTGTGTGTGTGTATGTATGCATATATATGTGTATATATAATATATATATATATATATATATATATATATATATATATATATATATATATATATATAATATACACAGTGGAACCTTGGTTTACAAATAACGCGGTTAACGAGCGCTTTGAAAGACCAGCAACTTTTTGTTTTTTTTTGTTTTTTTTAATTCTGACTCGGTTTGCGAGTGTTGTCTCGCAAAACTAGCAGAATTTAAGCTAATGGGCGGTGCAGTTCCGCATTTGGCCAGAAGTGCAGGGGACGGCGGGGAAACTCGGAACGGTTCGGAGCCTTTCGGAAATAATTGGAATGACTCGGAAATACTCAGTTCTCGAGTCTTTCCGAGCCTTTACTAAAGCTTTCCGAGTTCAGCCGAGCTGTCCCCGAGTATTTCCGAGGCTCTCCGGCACCCCCCAACACCTCTGGCCACATGCGGTATTGCATGTAAGCTCGCTTTGATATGCGTGTGCTTTGGATTACAAGCATTCTCCTGGAACGGATTATGCTCGTAATCCAAGGTTCCGCTGTGTGTGTGTATGTATATGTATATAAACAGTGGGGACGGAAAGTATTCAGACCCCCTTAAATTTTTCACCATTTTTCACTTCTTTTTTAATAAATCTGCAAAAATGTTAACAATTCTGTTTTTTCTTCTGTCAATATGGGGTGCTGTGTGTACATTAATGAGGAAAAAAAATGAACTTAAAAGTGGCGTTCCACCCACTTTTACAACTATTCACCATCCCTCACTAAACTGTGCACTGTAAACGAATTGGATATTTTTAAAGAAAAAATTTCTCAGCACCTACTGTATATCTGCTGTATTCATTTTTCACTCCCTGGCCGCGGCCCATCGCATCATTTCCTGTTTGCAATGCCTTCTGGGAAGGGGCGGCAACTTCCTCTGACTGCCATTGCTATGGAAACCTGACCTGAAACCTATTACACTGCTTGTGCTGCACTGAGCATGTGCGAGATCTGCAAGGATGAGATCCAGGAAGAAATACAGTCTGGCTTCAGATGCCCACACTTAAGATGGCCACGGCCTGCTGTAAGTTTATAAAATAACAAACTACTGCTATAAACTAACAAAACAGACCTTAGTTTACAGACTAACTTTACTAGAATACATTCAGCTTGTGTATTATAGGGGTATTTTTATTTAAAAATTATAATTTCGGCCGGAACACCACTTTAAATGATTTCAGCAAATGGCTGCAATAGAACAAAGAGTGAAAAATTTAAGGGGGTATGAATACTTTCCGTTCCCACTTTGTATGTGTGTATATATATATAATGTATATGCGTGTATAGCAAGTCATGTCATAATTTAATGGTATTAAAAATGTCTCTCTCTATTCAATGCAACATGACAACTTGGAGGCGTACAGAGCGACTTTGGAAATGTAATTTCCTGCTTGTGTGATTGGCTCGCAGGTTTTCCCAGAAATCTGCACTAACATACAAGTCAGATTTTGGGCATTCAATGCAATAGGAATTTCAGTTTTGGTGAAATACTCTACAAGGGCTAAAGAGGAACTTCATTATTGACTGTATGACATTGCACTCTCTCTCTCTTATACTAATACCCTGTACTCTGTGTATACTGGCAATTTGCCTGTCGGCTTTGTGAATAATAATTGCTTAAACAAAAGAATTTAAAAAAAAAGCGGAATTTCATTCCGCTTATTCCCCCCGTCAGTTCTCTGGCACTGTGCAGACCTGGAAGAGTATTCTCTCTTTTTTTTTTATTTCCCAAAAGTCAATTTCAAACATACATTTTGAATATTGTATCTGTAGGATAAAAATGATCTGTCACAGTTAAAACCTCAAACGTAAAAAAGAGCATCATATCCAAGCGGCGCTTCTGTCTAATATCTATGTATTGACACATCTGCATACAAATAGGTACATGCAATAGTGATAGCAAAAACAATAAGTCGCAGAAACAGAATTACGTAAACGTGAAGATCAAGTCCGCGGTAGGCTTCATAGAGGGGAAATAATCGGATAGTGCACAAATCACCAATTCTGTTTCTGCGATTGATTGTTTTTGCTATCACTATTGCATGTACCAATTTATATGCAGATGTGTCAATACATATAATATCATTTTGACAGTAGCGCCGCTTGGATATGATGCTCTTTTTTACGTTTGAGGTTTTAACTGTGACAGATCATTTTTATCCTTCATATACATGTCTGTTTTTTTAGTTTAAGTGACAGCTTAATATAATTTGTTCTGTATTGTGAGCAATTACAGCATTACTGCCTGTTGAATTTATATATTGGAACCACTTTTGTGCTGAGTTGGGAAGTAATAAGAGAGCCAATATTTTCTTTCCTCTTTTTGAGTTTGATACATTTTGAATATTGGTTGGTCATGGTTGTAAAGCACAGACAGTTTGAATTGCAGACACTTTGATAATCTAGGCCGGGGGTCTCCAAATTGCAGCCCGGGGGCGTGATGCGGCCCTTTGCTTTTATCTGGCTGTTTGGGCACTGTTACTCTCACTGACATTAACAATGGGGCACTACTCCTCCCACTGACACTGATGGGGCACTATTCTTCCCACTGACGCCAATGTAATGGGGCACTATTTCTCCCACTGACACCAATGATGGGACACTATTCCTTCCACTGACACCAATGATGGGGCACTATTTCTCCTACTGACACCAATGATGGGGCACTATTCCTCCCACTGACACCAATGATGGGACACTATTCCTCCCACTGACACCAATGATGAGACACTATTTCTCCTACTGACACCAATGATGGGGCACTATTCCTCCCACTGACACCAATGATGGGACACTATTCCCCCCACTGATACCAATGATGGGACACTATTCCTCCCACTGACACCAATGATGGGGCACTATTCCTCCCACTGACACCAATGATGGGACACTATTCCTCCCACTGACACCAATGATGGGACACTATTCCCCCCCACTGATACCAATGATGGGACACTATTTCTCCCACTGACACCAATGATGGGGCACTATTCCTCCCACTGACACCAATGATGGGGCACTATTCCCCCCACTGATACCAATGATGGGACACTATTCCTCCCACTGATACCAATGAAAGGACACTATTCCTCCCACTGACACCAATGATTGGGCACTAATTCTCCCACTGACACCAATGATAGGGCACTATTCCTCCCACTGATACCAATGATGGGGCACTATTCCTTCCCCTAATACTAAAGATGGGGCATTGTTTACTCCCACTGGCCAGACTCCAGCCCCTAAAAAAAGGCTGAAGAACCGTAAACTGGCCCTTTGTTTTGAAAGTTTGGAGACCCCTGGTCTAGACCTATCGCTGGAACCCCTGACACAGCTCCTTAACCAGTTTTCTCCTTTTCTTTGTCTCCAGAAGCCGACCTGGTCATCAGCGAGGTGATGTGGTGGGATCACGGAGTTTATTATTGCTCGGTAGAGGCCCAGGGGGACACGGCCGGCGACCGCGATAAGGAGGTGAAACTGATTGTTCTACGTAAGTGAAGTTTACATACATAGTAGGTGAGGTAAACAAAAGACACAAGTCCATCAAGTCCAACCCATGTGTGATTATATGTCAGTATTACATTGTATATCCCTGTATGTTGTGGTTGTTCAGGTGCTTATCTAATAGTTTCTTGAAACTATCAATGCTCCCCGCTGAGACCACCGCCTGTGGAAGGGAATTCCACATCCTTGCCGCTCTTACAGTAAAGAACCCTCTACCTAGTTTAAGGTTAAACCTCTTTTCTTCTAATTTTAGTGAGTGGCCACTAGTCTTGTTAAACTCCCTTCTAAGAAAAAGTTTTATCCCTATTGTGGGGTCACCAGTACGGTATTTATAAATTGAAATCATATCCCCTCTCAAGTGTCTCTTCTCCAGAGAGAATAAGTTCAGTGCTCGCAACCTTTCCTCATAACTAAGATCCTCCAGACCCTTTATTAGCTTTGTTGCCCTTCTTTGTACTCGCTCCATTTCCAGTACATCCTTCCTGAGGACTGGTGCCCAGAACTGGACAGCATACTCCAGGTGCGGCCGGACCAGAGTCTTGTAGAGCGGGAGAATTATTGTTTTATCTCTGGAGTTGATTCCCTTTTTAATGCATCCCGATATTCTGTTTGCTTTGTTAGCAGCAGCTTGGCATTGCTGAGCCTATCATCTACTAGGACCCCCAGGTCCTTTACCATCCTAGATTCCCCCAGAGGTTCTCCCCCCAGTGTATAGATTGCATTCAGATTTTTGCCACCCAAATGCATTATTTTACATGTTTCTACATTGAACCTTATTTGCCATGTAGTTGCCCACCCCATTAATTTGTTCAGATCTTTTTGCAAGGTTTCCACATCCTGCGGAGAAGTTATTTCCCTGCTTAGCTTAGTATCGTCCGCAAATACAGAGCTTGAACTATTTATCCCATCCTCCAGGTCGTTTATGAACAAATTAAATAGGATTGGTCCCAGCACAGAACCCTGGGGGACCCCACTACCCACCCCTGACCATTCCGAGTACTCCCCATTTATCACCACCCTCTGAACTCGCCCTTGTAGGCAGTTTTCAATCCATGTACTCACCCTATGGTCCATGCCAACGCACCTTACTTTGTACAGTAAACGTTTATGGGGAACTGTGTCAAATGCTGTGTCAAAGTTCTAGATACAATGGATCTTTGTCCTCTCACTCTCCCGCACCAGGAGGAAGCCTTGTTCCTTGGTGTAACGTTGTACCTCTTCATCCTACACAGATTGGCTGACCGTGATGTTCATCGTAATGGGAGGACTTCTTCTTATCCTCTTCCTCTGCATATGCTGGTGTCAGTGCTGCCCCCAATGCTGCTGCTGCTACGTCCGCTGTCCCTGTTGCCCTACCAAGTGCTGCTGTCCAGAGGAAGGTACGTCCTTCTTTTTTTTTTTTTAAGTGGACCTCTCGGAATTTAACACATTTGTATTAATAGATTCCTGACACATTACAATATACAGAAACTGTATCATGAAAAAAAAAAAAAAAAGGTCCTTGAGTTCCAGTTCAAGGAGTTAGGTTGAGATGATGCCATCAGTCTGCTGCAGGCAGTAGGAGGCATTTCCTTGGTCTCCTCTCCGACAGTGATTAGATTGCAACGTTGTAGCAAGTCACAAGGTGAGAGGCTGCAGCAGGGGAGGATCTGTGTCTTACCCTGGATGATGCCTGAACAAGGATGGTGCTGTCCTTCTGGAGAGAAAAGCAGATGAACTCATTAAGGAGAGTACTGTGATACTGGGAAGTGTTAGACTAAGACATTATTCAGCATGTGAAGAAAAATACGAAAGAGGGAGAGAAAGCGTCACTGTCTGAGTGTAGCCTATATGGCATTCCAGGGGTTAAAAGAATACGTTGAGTGATGTGGGTGGATGATGGCTAATTGTCAACACCACATCCTTTACTAGACAGGATTGCTATAAGACTTTTAAGTTGCTTAGAGTACACAGTAAATTACTACATATATAAAAATTAACAATTTATTGAATCCCAATATTAAAACTCCATGTTAAAACAAGTGAATTCATAAAAGGATCCATTACCATCCTTTACACAGCGGTACAAAAGGTAATTGCTTCCAGCATGTTTCGCTTCGCCCTGGCTTCTTCAGGGGGAAATGGCCGCCGATAATCCAAAACTGTATCACAAAATATAACTAACCAATCTAGAAAAAGTGTACAACGTATGTTCTGCATTCACAGTGTTGGCTCAATCGTGCTTACCCTTGGAATGGTCAACAATATATTAACAGAACAATCTTGTCTCCATTTGATGTCAAGTGCCGAGTCACTTGTATAAGCAAAATATATTGATGAAATTATGTTGTACACACTTGCTAGATTTGGTTGGTTATATTTTGTGTTTGTGATACAGTTTTTGGATTGTCGCCAGTCATTTGCCCCTGAAGATGCCCGAGTGGGCGAAATATGTTGGGAGCACTTACCTTTTGTACCACTGTGTAAAGGAATATAATGGATCTTTGTCATTTATTCACTTGTTTTTAACATGGAATTTTAATATTGTGATTCAGTTAGTTTTTATATACACTATGTTGTCAAAGGTATTGGGACGCCTGCCTTTACACACACATGAACTTTAATGGCATGCTAGCTGGCAGCTATTTCCTAGTATTTTTTATTTATTTTTATTTTATTTATTTTTTGGGGGTTTTGAGGTTTTATTTAAAAGTTTTTGTTTTTTGAGTTTTTATTTTTGGTAGCTCACAAGGTTTATATATATATATATATATATATATATATATATATATATATATATATATATATATATATATATATATATATATATATATATATATATATAGTTTGGGGATGGCCCCTCCCTGTTGCAACATGACTGCACACCAGTGTACAAAGCAAGGTTCATAAAAACATGGATGAGCGAGATTGGGGTGAAGGAACTTGACAGGCCCGAAAGAACACCTTTGGGATGAATTAGTGCAGAGACTGCGAGCCAGGCCTTCTCGACCAACATCAGTGCCTGATCTTACAAATGCACTTCTGGAAGAATGGTCAAACATTCCCATAGACACACTCCTAAACCTTGTGGATGGCCTTCCCAGAAGAGTTGAAGCTGTTGTAGCTGCAAAGGGTGGGCCAACTCAATACTGAACCCTACGGACTAAGACTGGGATGCCATTAAAGTTCATGTGCGTGTAAAGGCAGGTGTCCCAATACTTTTGACAATATGGCTAAAAATGGATAGTAATGCACATGTAATACAGTGGACACATGCAGTACTTAAATAATACCAGCAGATGGTGTAGTTCTTGGTCCCATTAGGCAGCTGTACAGGAGCTAATCTAGTGGATGGATGAGGCAGCACTACAGGACAGGAACCAGGAGAAGCCAGCTTGAATCAGCTGAATACACAAGGAAGCAACCTGCGGCCGTGATGATGTCACATGTAAAGGGGGTTGTGTCAACATGTTTTGTGGCGACCAGTGACTTGAGAAAGAGGACTCCACCCCGAAACGCGTTGCTGCACCCCCTTTTACGTGTGACATCATCACGGCTGCATGCATCATGTTCTAGGTTTGAATGGTCCAAGGTTTGTAATGGGTTTGCATAAAGCAAGTTCTCTTTGCTGGCCTGCAGTGGGTGCTAAGGAATTATTTTACAGTTCTGTTTTAAATTGACAATCTGCTTGCAATCTTCTCCAAAAATCATTCCCATCGCTGGATAATAAAGAAAACTGAATCTGATTGCTGTAATGAGAACGGGTACTACTGTCCGCACACTGATGAGACCCCCTGAGAGTATTTTATGTGGCCTTTTCTGTATGTCGCTCTGCATTTGTCTCCCACAGCTCTCGCCCGTCATCGGTACATGAAGCAGATGCAAAGCCACGTCCCCTGGATGATGGAGAAACCTTTCTACGCCGGAGCCGACCGCAATTCTCAACACTCCTCCTATCAGCTCAACCCCTTACTTCAGAGAGGTGAGGACAGAACTTTACACTGGATGTCTGTGTATGCTGGAAAGACAGCCGCTGTCTATGTACTAAACCAAACACACACCTCCATAATGCTGCGTGTACTGCATGCAACCGTGTAATATTCTCTACATGCCTGTCCTGCATATACTGCCCCCCCATTGTACCTTCCAAACCCCCCCTTCTGTACAGACAGCATAATGTAAGACCCTCCATACTCCTCTCCTGTACATACTGCTCACTGTCCTACCCTCCACACTCCTTTCTTGTACATAGTGCCCACTGTCATATCCTCCACACCCCTCTCCTGTACCTACTGCTCACTGTCATATACTCCACACTCCTGTCCTGTACATACTGCCCACTGTCATACCCTCCACACTCCTCTCTTGTACATAGTGCCCACTGTCATACCCTCCACACTCCTCTCTTGTACATAGTGCCCACTGTCATACCCTCCACACCCCTCTTCTGTACATACAGCAAACTGTCATACCCTCCACACCCCTCTCCTGTACCTACTGCTCACTGTCATATACTCCACACTCCTCTCCTGTACATACTGCCCACTGTCATACCCTCCACACTCCTCTCTTGTACATAGTGCCCACTGTCATACCCTCCACACTCCTCTTTTGTACATAGTGCCCACTGTCATACCCTCCACACCCCTCTTCTGTACATACAGCAAACTGTCATACCCTCCACACTCCTCTCCTGTACCTACGTTCACTGTTCTACCCTCTACACTCCCCTCCTATACATAACGTTCACTGTCATGCCCTCCACACTCCTCTCCTGCACATACAGAAAACTGTCATACCCTCCACACCCCTCTCCTGTACCTACTGCTCACTGTCCTACCCTCCACACTCCTTTCTTGTACATAGTGCCCACTGTCATATCCTCCACACCCCTCTCCTGTACCTACTGCTCACTGTCATATACTCCACACTCCTGTCCTGTACATACTGCCCACTGTCATACCCTCCACACTCCTCTCTTGTACATAGTGCCCACTGTCATACCCTCCACACTCCTCTCTTGTACATAGTGCCCACTGTCATACCCTCCACACCCCTCTTCTGTACATACAGCAAACTGTCATACCCTCCACACCCCTCTCCTGTACCTACTGCTCACTGTCATATACTCCACACTCCTCTCCTGTACATACTGCCCACTGTCATACCCTCCACACTCCTCTCTTGTACATAGTGCCCACTGTCATACCCTCCACACTCCTCTTTTGTACATAGTGCCCACTGTCATACCCTCCACACCCCTCTTCTGTACATACAGCAAACTGTCATACCCTCCACACCCCTCTTCTGTACCTACTGCTCACTGTCATACCCTCCACACTCCTCTCCTGTACCTACGTTCACTGTTCTACCCTCTACACTCCCCTCCTATACATAACGTTCACTGTCATGCCCTCCACACTCCTCTCCTGCACATACAGCAAACTGTCATACCCTCCACACTCCTCTCCTGTACCTACTGCTCACTGTCATACTCTCCACACTCCTCTCCTGTACATATCGCTCACTGTCATACCCTCCACACTCCTCTCCTGTACATATCGCTCACTGTCATACCCTCCACACTCTTCTCCTGTACATATCGCTCACTGTCATACTCTCCTGCACATAGAGCAAACTGTCATACCCTCCACACTCCTCTCCTGTACAAACTGCCCACTGCCATACCCTCCACACTCCTCACCCATACATACAGCCCACTGTCATACCCTCCATGCTTCTCTCCTGTACATACCCCCCCTGGTGTCATACCCTTTACAATCCTCTCCTGCACATACTGCCCACTGTCATACCCTCCTCATTCCTCTGCTGTACATACTACCCTCTGTCATACACTCCACACTCCTCTCCTGTACAAACTGCCCACTGTCATACCCTCCACACTCCTCATCCATACATACCGCCCACTGTCATACCCTTTACACTCCTCTCCTGTACATACTGCCCACTATCTTTCCCTTCGCACTCCTTTCCTGCACATAGTGCCCACTGTCATACCCTCCACACTCCTCTCCTGTACATACTGCCCACTGTCATACCCTCCACACTCCTCTCCTGTACATACTGCCCCCATTATACCCTCCACACTCCTCTCCTGTACATACTGCCCACTATCATACCCTCCACTCTCCTCTTTCAGAAGGAAATGTATTTAATTAAAATGTTTTCATTCCTCTGCAGATCTCTCACTTCAGGGGAGCATTCCAATGTCCAGACAGCCAAACTTTCCACCCCCCAATAACAAAGTTCTTGACTTTTTGGAGAACGAGCTCAGGAACTTCAATACAGCCCAGCCTTTGGCCTCGGGCCCTCACTACAGCGGGGCCAGCCACCACCCCAGCATGTTATCTTCCTTGAGCGAAGTTGGGGTCCGTGAAGTAGATCGCAGGGTGATTCAGCTTCCCCCCATCGTTGAACATATTGTCAGCTCTCAACGGAGCAATAACTCCAGCCAACATCGCAGACACAACTCGTGGGATGCCCTAGAGAGCGATCGAGACAGGAGGAGGAACGGACCCCAGGAAGACCCCTACCTTCCCGACAGAGATAGAAGCGACCGGTCCCACGGCTATAGGAGAGGGCAGCCAAATGACAGCCGTGGAAGGAGAGACCCCTCCCCTCCCCGCAGATTCGACCGCTTTAATCACAGCGACGAGTCAGCTTATGAGGACCAACGTGGGCATTCCAACCAAAGCTCCGATCGCAGAAGGTCTCCAGACAGGTCAAGGAGAAGGGGCAGTCCGGACCACTTCTCCAGGCGAAGGAGGAGCCACTCGCCCCCCTACAGACGTAACTCCTGGAGCTCAGACGATGAAAGTCAATACGCCCGCGGCAGGAGAGAACGGCGCCCGCAGTCCGTCTGGCCGGAGGAAAAACCTCCCAGCTACAAATCTATCGACAGCAACACAGGGAAGAGCAAAAACCAGCGAGGGAGGCAGTCGGTGAGTTCTCAGAAATTGTAAAAATGGACATTAATTTGTAGAATTATATAGTCCCCTAGGATAGGTGTATATAGGAGAACAAGGAGGAGGATAAGTATGTAGGAGGACAAGGAGGAGGATAAGGATATGGAAGGATATGGAAGGATAAGGATAAGTATATGGAAGGATAAGGATGAGGATAAGTGAATGGAAGGATAAGGATAAGTATATGGAAGGATGAGGATACGTATATATGGGGGGACAAGGAAGAGGTTAAGTATATGAAAGGACAAGCATGAGGATAAGTATACCGAAGGACAAGGATGAGGATAAGTATACCGAAGGACAAGGATAAGTATACAGGAGGACAAGGATAAGTATATATGGGAGGACAAGGAAAAGGATGAGTATAATGGAGGACAAGGATGAGGATAGGTATATGGAAGGACAAGGATGAGGACAAGTATACGGGAGGACAAGGATGAGGTTAAGTATACAAGAGGACAAGGATGAGGATAAGTATACCGAAGGACAAGGATGAGGATAAGTATACAGGAGGACAAGGATAAGTATATATGGGAGGACAAGGAATAGGATAAGTATAATGGAGGACAAGGATGAGGATAGGTATATGGAAGGACAAGGATGAGGACAAGTATACGGGAGGACAAGGATGAGGTTAAGTATACAAGAGGACAAGGATGAGGATAAGAATACAAGAGGACAAGGATGAGGATAAGTAAGTATACGGGAGGACAAGGATGAGGACAGGTATACGGGAGGACAAGGTTGAGGACAGGTACACGGGAGGACAAGGATGAGGATTTAGTATACGAAAGGATGAGGATTTAGTATACGGGAGGACAAGGATGAGGATAAGTATACCGAAGGACAAGGATGAGGATAAGTATACAGGAGGACAAGAATAAGTATATATGGGAGGACAAGGAATAGGATAAGTATAATGGAGGACAAGGATGAGGATAGGTATATGGAAGGACAAGGATGAGGACAAGTATACGGGAGGACAAGGATGAGGTTAAGTATACAAGAGGACAAGGATGAGGATAAGAATACAAGAGGACAAGGATGAGGATAAGTAAGTATACGGGAGGACAAGGATGAGGACAGGTATACGGGAGGACAAGGTTGAGGACAGGTATACGGGAGGACAAGGATGAGGATTTAGTATACGTTAGGACAAAGATGAGGATTTAGTATACGGAAGGACAAGGATGAGGATTTAGTATACGGAAGGACAAGGATGAGGATTTAGTATACGGAAGGACAAGGATGAGGGTTTAGTATACGGAAGGACAAGGATGAGGATTTAGTATACGGAAGGACAAGGATGAGGATTTAGTATACGGAAGGACAAGGATGAGGATTTAGTATACGGAAGGACAAGGATGAGGATTTAGTATACGGAAGGATGAGGATTTAGTATACGGGAGGACAAGGATGAGGATTTAGTATACGGAAGGACAAGGCTGAGGATTTAGTATACGGGAGGACAAGGCTGAGGATTTAGTATACGGGAGGACAAGGCTGAGGATTTAGTATACGGGAGGACAAGGCTGAGGATTTAGTATACGGGAGGACAAGGCTGAGGATTTAGTATACGGGAGGACAAGGCTGAGGATTTAGTATACGGGAGGACAAGGCTGAGGATTTAGTATATGGGAGGACAAGGCTGAGGATTTAGTATACGGGAGGACAAGGCTGAGGATTTAGTATACGGGAGGACAAGGCTGAGGATTTAGTATACGGGAGGACAAGGCTGAGGATTTAGTATACGGGAGGACAAGGCTGAGGATTTAGTATATGGGAGGACAAGGCTGAGGATTTAGTATACGGGAGGACAAGGCTGAGGATTTAGTATACGGGAGGACAAGGCTGAGGATTTAGTATACGGGAGGACAAGGCTGAGGATTTAGTATACGGGAGGACAAGGCTGAGGATTTAGTATACGGGAGGACAAGGCTGAGGATTTAGTATACGGAAGGACAAGGCTGAGGATTTAGTATATGGGAGGACAAGGCTGAGGATTTAGTATATGGGAGGACAAGGATGATGATGGGTATATGAGAGATGCTGCTGTGACCTACTAAAGTAATTAAGGCAAGCCATACATTTTTGTTCAACCAGTTGAACTAAAAAAAAAAAAAAAAAGAAACGATTTCCCCATCCACACATTGTGGATGGAGGAACCACTCTGCTGAGCTATTGCAATGAGCCTTCCCCTCCAGCAGAATGCAATGATCAGTGTTGCCGGTGACACTGATTGTTTGGGAAAAAAACGACAGGCTGGTTATACACAAGTCATGGTGTACAACCAGCTATCCCATACATGGGTCAAAATTAGTCCAGTCCCTGCTGAACTGGCCAAATTTAGATCCATGTATGGCCATCTTAAGACAAACTCTGGTCTCCACACCAAAAACAATTTCCCTTTGAGGCCCCCCCGTTGCCAATATTTTTTTATTTTATTTTTTTTGTCACATTAAACTGCAGGGTCCTCTCCTCCTTTTTCTGGGTGGTGGGCTGATACAGAGAGTAGAATTAGTGTGATGATCTCAGATAAACCCCCCCCCCCCTACACTCACCCTGCAGAGCCATGACACCCATCACACACGTTCAATGCTTCATCCTCTGGATTATGTGACCCTGAGAGCCCTTCAAACCAGAAGACTTAAGCAGGCCATACTGTACATGGTCGAATTTCGAACAAATTTTCTTTTCAATTTGTGATCCAATGGTGCCACCATTGTTTTTCGAAATTCGGCCGACCAAGCCTTCAATTTTACCTGATGTTGCTACAGAAAAGAATTTTCGTGGCCGGGAATCTTCTTTTCTCTCTGTAAATTTTCTTTTCTTACGTTTTTCACACGTAATGTGCACTGCCGAAAAATGTGTTAGTTTTCTTTTCATTCGTTTTTTGGGGGTTTTTTTGTTGTTTTTCGGGTCATCCGTTATGATCACAATTCGTAATTTTGAAAATACAAAAATAAGAAAATCCAAAAACTCTCTAAATAATAACTAACTAATGATAATTAACTATAAAATTATAGGTATTGGAAGTTCCTCTCAAAATTGGCTGTTAGTCAATGTAACGAATAAGAAGTTATCCGAAGTTACGAATCATCTGAAATAACAAATGCCGCATCTAAACAAATGTAACGGAAAGAATTAATAATAAATAATAATAAAACATTTTTATTATTATTATTAATGCATTACGTTTCATTCATTTAGATAGGGCATTCGTTATTTCGGATAACTTGTAACTTTGAATAAATTTGTATTCGTTACGTTCACTAATAGCCAAATTTGAAAAGAAAATTCCAATACCTATAATTTTAATAGTTAATTATTTTTTGTTAGAAAATCCAAAAATTCTAAATAATAACTAATAATAATTAACTATTAAATTAAAGGTATTGGAATTTCCATTCAAATTTGGCTGTTAGTGAACGTAACGAATACAAATTTATCCAAAGTTACAAGTTATCCGAAATAATGAATGCCGTATCTAAATGGATGAAACGTAACACATTAATAATAATAATAATAAACAATAAGAATAATATTAAAAAGTTTTATTATTATTTATTATTAATTCTTTCAAATTTGGCTTTTAGTAAAGGTAACAAATACAAATTTATCATTTAGATACGGCATTCGTTATTTCAGATAACTTGTAACTTTGGATAAATTTATATTCGTTATGTTCACTAAGAGCCAGATTTGAAAGGAAATTCCAATACCTATAATTTAATAGTTAATTACTATTAGTTATTATTTCGAATTTTTGGATTTTCTAACTAATAATAATTACCTATTAAAATTATAGGTATTGGAGTTTCCTTTCAAATTTGGCTGTTAGTGAACGTAACGAATACGAATTTATCAGAAGTTACAAGTTATCTGAAATAACGAATGCCGTATCTAAACGAATGGAATGTAACGCATTAATAATAATGAACAATAAAAAAGTTTTATTATTATTTATCATTCTTTCCTTTTCAGTTGATTAGATGCGGCATTCGTTATTTCAGATATTTCGTAACTTCGGATAAATTCGTATTCGTTACGTTGACTAACAGCCAAATTTGAAAGGAACTTCCAATACCTGTAATTTAATAGTTAATTATTATTGGTTAGTTCTTGTTTAGAATTTTCAGGTTTTCTTTCTAATTTTCGAATTTACGAATTGTGATCATAACGAATGACCCGAAAAACAAAAAAAAAAAAACAATGAAAACGAAAACGAACAAATTTTTCGGCAGTGCACATGTCTAGTTAGCAGTGGCCATGGCGCTGCACACCTGAGCAACTATTACACCAACCTCTGGGGGCAGCCAAGAGCACACATAAGTTAGTCTTATGCCGCGTACACACGAGCGGACTTTACGGCAGACTTTGCCCGGCGGACTTTTCAACGTACTTTGCGACGGACTTTCTGAATGAACGGACTTGCCTACACACAATCCATCAAAGTCCATCGAATTCGTATGTGATGACGTACGACCGTACTAAAACAAGGAAGTTCATAGCCAGTAGCCAATAGCTGCCCTAGCGTGGCTTTTTGTCCGTCGAACTAGCATACAGACGAGCGGACTTTTCGACCGGACTCGATTTCAACGGATTAATTTAAAACATGTTTCAAATCTAAGTCCGCCCAACTTTTGAGAAAACCAAGTCCGCTGGAGCCCACACACGATCGAATTGTCCGACCAAATCCCGTCCGCCGGGCAAAGTCTGCCGTAAAGTCCGCTCGTGTGTACGCGGCATTAGTCTACTTTCACACTGGGGCGGTGCTGGCACTTTTCGGGCTGGAGCGGGTTTCGAATTTACGAATTTTCGAAACTACGAATTGTGATCATACGAATGCCCCGAAAAACAAACAAAAAATAAACGAATGAAATGAAAACGAACAAATTTTTCGGCAAACCTATAATTTAATAGTTATTTCAGATTTTCGGGCTTTTTGGAATTTTTGAATTTACGAATTTATGAATATTCTAATTTACGAAAATTTTTTAAAGGGGTTTTCGTTAATTCAGATGTTTCCGGATTAACGAATTTGTCGAAATTCGTTAAAAAACTAATTCGGAACGAAACAAATTGCACATGTCTACTGTTAACCTAAATAGAGGCCTAAGGTGGGGCCATCCTGGGAGGATGGAGGGGGGGTTTAGTTCCACTTTAAAGTGTAAGTAAACCCCCCTATCGTTTTCAGCCAAGGAAGCTGCCATCTTTGCCTCTGTTTTAATCTACAACTGCCATGATGCTGCACATGTGATCAGTTATGACACCAGCCATTGGATGGTTTGACAGTTTGGTTGAGAGCACAACCAATGGGAGTGATACATTTCCGGCACGTGCCGGAAATGAAACTGTTTTACGGATGGGTTTACTTCCGCTTTAAGTTGACTTCAGTGTTAGAAGTTCTGCAACCCATTTGGTAAGTGGTCTGACAGCAATGTATAAAGTACGGTTCTAGATTAACCAAACCTATGTCTTCCAGGACCAGGCCAGTTCCAGAAGCGGGAGGAGCATGGTGATTTAATGGACGATGTGGTGACAAGGAAAGGACTTGAGAAGGTTGTTTTAGTAAAACCAGGAAAAAAAATAAAAATAAAACCTGAGTCGTCTCTGAGCACGGCAAACCATTCCGGAACTCACAATCTCTATGGACTTATTTAGGGAAGAGCTTTGTGCCAGGTGCCGTCACCTGTAGCAGCCAATCAGGATCAATCCCGAGCATGGCTGACCTGATTGGTTGCAATTTGGGCATCTTGACTTTTAAAGCCTGAACGTTTTTGTTTGAATTGTTGGATTATTAAAATGTATTTTTGTTTCTTTTAGATTTGGATGGAGTAGGGAAGTTTTTTTTTAATTTTTTTTTTATTTCTGTGTCCTTGCTGGGTGTTTCTCCCTTTTTCGACTTGTTCTGGAGTCCAGAACAGAAAGTCAGGGAGAATTTGGAGTTGTCGCCAGAACAGGAAGTGAGTAGAAATCCTCCAATGGGGACATCTGTTCCTGAGATACCTCTCTACATGTGACCATACACTATACAATGTTGACTGTGCAACCTCCTGTAGATCGACCATCAACTATTTTGGACGAGTGCCTGCTTGATACAATTATACATTGGGTTATTTAGCCACACTTAAGGACCGAGCCTCTTTCTGAGATTTGTTGGTAAAAAACAGTTTTTCTTGCTAGAAATTTACTTAGAACCACCAAACATTATTTTTTTTTTCTAACACCCTAGAGAATAAAATGGCGGTCGTTGCAATACTTTCTGTCACACCGTATTTGCGCAGCGGTCTTACAAGCGCACTTTTTTTTGGAAAAAATACACTTTTTTTAAATTAAAAAAAATAAGAAAACAGTAAAGTTAGCCCAATTTTTTTTTTATATTGTGAAAGATAATGTTACGCCGAGTAAATTGATACCCCACGTGTCACGCTTTAAAATTGCGCCCGCTCGTGGAATGGCGACAAACTTTTACCCTTAAAAATCTCCATAGGTGATGTTTAAAAAATTCTACAGGTTGCATGTTTTGAGTTACAGAGGAAGTCTAGGGCTAGAATTATTGCTCTCGCTCTACCGATTGCGGCGATACCTCATGTGTGTGGTTTAATCACCGTTTTCATATGCGGGCGCTACTTACGTATGTGTTCGCTTCTGCACGCGAGCTCGGCGGGACGGGGCGCATTTTAAAAAAAATGTTTTCTTATTTATTTTACCTTTTATTTTTTATTTTTACAGTGTTCTTTTAAAAAAATTGTATCACATTTATTCCTATTACAAGGAATGTAAACATCCCTTGTAATAGAAAAAAGCATGACAGGTCCTCTTTAATATGAGATCTGGGGTCAAAAAGACTTCAGATCTCATATTTACACTAAAATGCTATAAAAAAAAAAATTGTCATTTAAAATTTTTTTTTTTAAATGTCCCTTAAAGAGCTATGGGCAGAAGTGACGTGTTGACGTCGCTTCCGTCCTGCAATGATATGGAGACGGGTGGGAGCTCCGGGGGCTGTCGCCCCTCTCTGTCGCTGGACTATTTGTCCAAATAAAGTGCCACAAGCCAAGACTTTCTCCTTCTTCTCAAGGTGGGCCTTTTTATTGATCACTTGTGTCATTCGTTCATGTGTTCTCCGACATTGTGACCTTTCTTCTTCCTATGACATCATCAGCTCTGATAGAGCGTCATGTCCCCTATACAGGTCAACCTCTGGTCCTTTTATAGAGCCCAACCTTGCCCCCCCCCCCACCCTTTTTATAGCTTAGGTGCTTCTGGTGACCCACTTCCACTCACCCCGGGCACTATTTGGGGCACTCACCCCGGGCACTATTTGGGGCACTCACCCCGGGCACTATTTGGGGCACACACCCTGGGTACTATTTGGGGCACACACCCCGGGTACTATTTGGGGCACACACCCCGGGTACTATTTGGGGCACACACCCCGGGTACTATTTGGGGCACACACCCCGGGTACTATTTGGGGCACACACCCCGGGTACTATTTGGGGCACTCACCCCGGGTACTATTTGGGGCACTTACCCCGGGTACTATTTGGGGCACACACCCCGGGTGCTATTTGGGGCACTCACCCCGGGTACTATTTGGGGCACACACCCCGGGTACTATTTGGGGCACACACCCCGGGTACTATTTGGGGCACACACCCCGGGTACTATTTGGGGCACTCACCCCGGGTACTATTTGGGGCACTCACCCCGGGTACTATTTGGGGCACACACCTTCGGAAGTGCCGCAACACAGGCGCTTTTAACCCCTTCTTTTGGGGTTTAAAGCTCCCTGCTAGCAGCTGAATAGCACCGCTTAAAGAGCACTAAAGTGCAACTTAAACATGGCCGCGGTTCAGTGTGAAAGTGTTCCTAGTGGCTGGGTTTAGATCATTTTTGCCTTTTTCCAGCATTCCTCTAGATGGCGCTGTGCTCCTAAAAATTCTCAGGAAAGGTTTTAGATACAAGCAACAATTCTGTGCCTGTTTGTTTTTGTTTTTTTTTGCAGTTGGTTTATTTTTTACTATTATTATTTTTTTCCTTTTTTAATACTATTGATGTCTTGTTAATGCCTTTGTCTGAATTTTACACAGGAACTGTAAATACTGATTTGGATACATGTTTCTTTGTACAGTCTATGTAAATAAATCAAGAGAATTACCATTTTGTTATTCAGTCTTTTTAAATAGCCAATAATTCCCAAATTTTGTGAGCCCCCTTTGGAGATTGGTGAAGAGACAACCTGAGCTTTTATATATATATAAAAAATTTGCTACAGGTAAAAATTTCTGCTGACAACCAAAAAAAAATTTAAATTAAAGGGGCTCTCCGCACACAATTCGATTCTGGAATCACCGGGTAAATCTATAAATTAAATATCTACAAAAACGATGATAGATATTTACTCAATATAATGCAAAAGATATAATATTAACCACTTGACCTCTAGAAGATTTACCCCCCCCCCCTTCATGACCAGGCCAATTTTTGAGATACGGCACTGCATTACTTTAACTGACAATTGCGCGGCCGTGCGACACTGTACCCAAATAAGATTTATGTCATTTTTTCCCAACAAATAGCAAGACTGCGATATTGCGGCTGACATTCTGACACCTTGTGTGAACCAGTGACACTACTTCGGTGATCAGTACTAAAAATATGCACTGTCACTGTACTAATGACACTGGCTGGGGAGGAGGTACACATCTAGGGCAATCAAAGGGTTAAACACCTTCGTAGCCAGTGTTTTGGTGTACTATGTGAGATGCTTTTACT
Source organism: Lithobates clamitans (assembly GCA_037952925.1). Classification (NCBI taxonomy): domain Eukaryota; kingdom Metazoa; phylum Chordata; class Amphibia; order Anura; family Ranidae; genus Lithobates; species Lithobates clamitans. Next base: position 69,998 of record JBBGZY010002243.1, read on the forward strand.
AAGGGAAGTGATGAATTTTATTCCCTGCTGACAGGACAGGGATCTGCATTGTTTACATAGGCAGAGTTCTGTTCTGTGTGTCTTACGGAGGATCGGCGGGTGCCGGCGGTCATCCATTGGCCGGCACCCGGCGATTGGCATCTGCTGTGTTTAATCGCAGCACGGCAGCACACGTGCGCCCCCTACCCAGAGGTGCCAAATCACGTACCTAGTATGTGATCTGGCGCAGCAGAGCCGTCTTGCCACCGTATATCTTAGGCCCCTCCCACACTTGTACGACCTGAAAGTCGTGCAACTTCGACGCAACTTGTAGCAATGCCTGTATAATCTTGAGGTCTATGGACCTCAAGTCGCATCAAAGTCGGACCAGATTAGTGCAGGGACTACCTTTTGAAGTCGCACAGATATGAACAGTATTAATTGGAAATCACAGGGTATAACTTGTCATGCGACTTTGCAGTCCCCAGTCACAGGACAAGTCGCACAAGTGTGAAAGGGGCCTAAGTGATGTGGCCCGCAAGCAGTTAACAATAACCTATACACACACCGGGGTCAATTCGTCCAAAACGTGAGCAGTATTAGGGCCCCTTTCACACTTTTGCGACTTGTCCTGCGACTTGGGACTGCAAAGTCGCATGACAAGTCGTACCCCATGATTTCCAGTGAGTACCGTTCATATCTGTGTCCGACTTCAAGGTAGTCCCTGTACTACTTTGGTCCGACTTTGATGCGACTTGAGTCCCATAGATCTCAAGATTACACAGGCATCGCTTCAAGTTGCGTTGAAGTGGTGCGACTTTCAGCTCGTACTAAGTGTGAAAGGGGCCCAAAGTCGCGTGACTTTCATGTCGTACAAGTGTGAAAGGGGCCTAAACCAAAAATGTAAAATATTGAAGCTTAGGCCCCTTTCACACTTGTACGACATGAAAGTCACGCGATTTTGATGCGACTTTGGGCCCCTTTCACACTTCGTACGACATGAAAGTCGCTCAATTTTACCACGATTTCAGGGAATGCCTGTGGAAACTTGAGGTGACCTCAACTCGCATAAAAGTCGGACCAAAGTAGTACAGGGACTATTTTGAAGTCAAAAGGTACTTTGATGGCAAAGGTGAGGCTGCATTGATGGCACTTGTGAGGCTGCAGATGGGCATTGATCAGGCTGCATTGATGGCTTACTTTGAAGTCGATGAGACTTGAAGTCGCATATATATAGATATGAATGGTTATCATTGGGAATCATGGGGTACGACTTGTCATGCAACTCTGATATCCGAAATAGCAGGAAAAGTCGCACAAGTGTGAAAGGGGCCTTAAGCAATGCCTGTGTAATCTCGATGTCTATGGACCTCAAATCGCATCAAAGTCGGACCAAAGTAGTACAGGGACTACTTTTGAAGTCGTTGCAACTTGAAGTCACACAGATATGAACGGTACTCATTGGAAATCATGGGGGTACGACTTGTCTTGCGACTTTGCAGTCCCAAGTCGCAGGACAAGTCGCACGAGTGTGAAAGGGGGCCTTACCAATCATTATATGTGGTGGCTGCATTTTTGTTTTATTTTCTTTGTAGGTTCTGGTCAACCTGGGCCCGCCCCCCAGCCTGTGATTGGACAGTGAAAGGAGAAGCAGCAGAGTGATGAGCTCCTCTCTCTGCCACTCTGTTCTCTCCTCCTGCCAGCACATGAACTGATTGGCTCCTTGTGCTGCTTATCATTCTCCTGGTCTGAGCTCTGCTGTAAAACAACTATAAGAGGCTGATACCAAGCACTTAACGCCGCACTTGCATTTAAAAAAATAAATAAAAATGTAATAATGTATTAATCAGTGGGGGGGGGGGGGGGTTGCTGCCAGAGCCGCAAACCCCACAAGTGGGGGGGGGGGGTCGGTGGGCACGGTGGCTGCATTTGATGTTCAAGTGGCTGCATATGATGGGCACAGGTTGCTGCATATGATGGTCACAGATGGCTGCATATAATGGGCACAGTGGCTGCATATGATGGGCACAAGTGGCTGCATATAATGGGCACAATGGCTGCATATGATGGGCACAAGTGGCTGCATATAATGGGCACAATGGCTGCATATGATGGTCACAGATGGCTGCATATAATGGGCACAGTGGCTGCATATAATGGGCACAAGTGGCTGCATTTGATGGGCACAAGTGGCTGCATTTGATGGGCAAGTGGCTGCATATGATGGGCACAGGTTGCTGCATATGATGGTCACAGATGGCTGCATATAATGGGCACAGTGGCTGCATATAATGGGCACAGTGGCTGCATATAATGGGCACAGTGGCTGCATATAATGGGCACAGTGGCTGCATATAATGGGCACAATGGCTGCATATGATGGGCACAAGTGGCTGCATTTGATGGGCACAAGTGGCTGCATATGATGGGCGCACAGTGGCTGCATTTGATGGGCACAGTGGCTGTGTTTGATGGGCACAATGGCTGCATTTGATGGTCACAGTGAGGCTGCAATTGGGGGGGTCAGAGCTGCAGTGAATTTCTGCCTGGTGCTCCACTCTGACACATGAGATAATAAATAAAGCATTTAGGATCAGAGAGAGATGGCGGCGCTCCGATCACTCCCAGTACAGAGAGCTGACACTTCCTCCCTGCTGGCCTTCAATGGGTGAGATTTAGAGAAGGTCCGTGTACAAAAACAGGATGTAACCGCGTCCGCAACACAAGAAAACCGACCCGCGCTGCAAAACCGCTTCTATTCTTTCCAGACACAAACAGCTGGGTGGGGGCTCCAACAAACAGGAAAAAAACAGCAAAAGTCGTATCAAAGGCATAAACAACCCCGACTTTGACTGATGCGGAATTCCCAGCCTGAGAAAACATTCAGCCGGTTGTAGTTAGCGCCTTAACTTTGAAGTTGTTGAGCTCCAGGCAATCAGCTGAATAAAGAGATGGAAAGTGTTTTACCTGCTCAAAACGATTTGTAGTCCTGTCCATCCAGTTCTGAGATTTGCACTGCTATGCCATACAGCAGAGTCAGATTCCTCCACTGCAGTAATGCCATACATCCTGGTAGGGATGAGCCAAACACCCCCCCCCCCCCCCAGTTCGGTTCACAGCAGAGCATGCGAACATGCAAAAAGTTTGTTCGAACACGCGAACACCGTTAAAGTCTATGGGACACGAACATGACAAAATCAAAAGTGCTAATTTTAAAGGCTTATATGCAAGTTATTGCCATAAAAGGTGTTTGGGGACCCGAGTCCTGCCCCAGGGGACATGGATCAATGCATTGTATCAATGTTTGTTGGAGCCTCCACCCAGCTGTTTGTGTCTGCATTCAAGAAGTGTCTGGCGCCCATCAATCTACCTTGCAGTACACCCACTATGCCTTGTAACCCACTCTACACAGAAGGATGTCGGCTGTCCCTAAACTAATTTTAGGGAGGTGACGCTTCATGCCCCCCCCCCCCCCAATTAAAGCGGTTGTTTACCCGCTGACACTTTTTTTTTTATACCCCTGTAAGACAAAAGGCATAATGAGCTAGTAGGCCCCGCCTACTAGCTCATTATTAAATACTTACCTTAGAACGAGGCGTCGGTATCTTACCTGGTCCACGCCGAGGTAGCTGACATGTTGCCTCAGCGTGTCTTCCGGGTATCGCGACTCCAGCGATGTGAGTGGCTGGACCCACGATGTCATCACTCGCATGCGCGCGGGGGATTTTTTGCCCGGCAAGGTCCGGCATTTGCCGGTCCGTCAGCCGAGAATCCCCTGTGCGCATGCGCCTCTGCAATCAGCGGCTCATAGCAAGGGGAATATCTCCTAAACCGTACAGGTTTAGAAGATATTTTTTTTACCCACAGGTAAGCCTTATTATAGGCTTACCTGTAGGTAAAAGTTAAAAAATAGACTATACAACCACTTTAAATGTGGCCTTACCAGTGCCAATTAAATGCAGCCTGATCAGTGCCAATGAGAAAAAGTGAAAAATAACTGCGCATCAAAAGGAAATAATAATAATATGTGCTGCAGAGTCCTATATTGGTTTACTTTGTTTGTGATCAGTGCCAATAAATGCAGCCTTACCAGTGCCAATAAATGCAGCCTTACCAGTGCCAATTAAATGCAGGCTTACCAGTGCCACTTAAATGCAGCCCTACCAGTGCCAATTAAATGCAGCTATACCCATGCCAATCAAATGCAGCCTTACCAGTGCCAATTAAATGCAGCTATACTGGTGCCAATTCAATGCAGCTATACCAGTGCCAATTAAATGCAGCCTTACCAGTGCCAATTAAATGCAGCCTTACCAGTGCCAATTAAATGCAGCCTTACCAGTGCCAATTAAATGCAGCTATACCAGTGCCAATTCAATGCAGCCTTACCAGTGCCAATTAAATGCAGCTATACCAGTGCCAATTCAATGCAGCCTTACCAGTGCCAATAAAATGCAGCTATACCAGTGCCAATTAAATGTAGCCTTACCAGTGCCAATAAAATGCAGCTATACCAGTGCCAATTAAATGCAGCCTTACCAGTGCCATTTCAATGCAGCTATACCAGTGCCAATTAAATGTAGCCTTACCAGTGCCATTAAAATGCAGCTATACCAGTGCCAATTAAATGCAGCCTTACCAGTGCCATTTCAATGCAGCCTGATCACGCAGAGCTCTGAAACAGATTTGAATATCCTGGCGGCAACTGTAACAAATTCCCGCCTCCTATAATACACGTCACACTGATTCAATGTATCATTGGATCAGTTGTTCTGTCTATCTAGAAGGCGGGACTTTGTTACAGTCCTCCACCTCGCACAGACGGGGATGTCATCACATCCGCCTGTCATTCAGCCACAGACAGAAGATAATTGGTTCCTATGGGCAACACAGACAGAAGACAGAGCAGCCCGAGTGGCCGCCCCGGCCATACTCCATTCGATCGCTCGGGCTGCTCTGTCTTCTGTCTGTGGCTGAGTGAGTGGCCCAGCCGGGAGGTCGCCCGGCGCTCGCAGGTGTCCGTGAGTCCGCAGCCAAATGCGGGAGACTCCCGCGGCTCGCAGGAGACTTGGGATGTCTGCACTTGTGTCGTGAAATTATCTTGAAGCCATTTAGACCATACTTTGTCAAGTTTTTCATGGCACCCCCCCCCCCCCTGTTGTAATCCCGGGGTCAATTGGGAAGAGTTGTGACTCTAGTTTGAGAAGAATTTTCCACCCTGCTCCTTTGAATTTCTTGTCACTGCGGTCAAAAACAAACAAACCACTTAGCAACCACATGTATTGCGGCAGGGCGACCGCTCTGTGCCAGATCACGTACCTAGTACGTGATCTGACACTTCCGGGTCTGGGCGCAAAATCACAGCGGGAGCCAATCAGCAGGTCCGATTGTTCCGGAGATTAGAAGAACGGCGGTCTGCCTATGTAAACGAGGCAGATCGCCATTCTTTGAGAAGGGAAGGTTGTGATCCTGTGTTTCTGCTTTGCAGGAACACGGATCTTTGCCTTCCCACAGTAAATGCCCCTCCCCACGCACTCCCTAGGCACACACTTAACCCTTGGATCGCCCCTGATGTTAACCCCTTCCCAGCCAGTGTCATTAGTACAGTGAGAGTGCATTTTTATCACTGATCACTGTATTAGTGTCACTGGTTCCCAAAAAGTGTGTCAATTAGTGTCTGCTTTGTCCGCCGCAATGTCGCAGTCCTGCTCTAAGTCGCTAATCGCCGCCAATACTAGTAAAAAATAAATAAATAAATAAAAATTCCATAAAAATATCTCATAGTTTGTAGACGCGATAACTTTTCCGCAAACCAATCAATATACGCTTATTGGAATTTATTTTTACCAAAAACATGTAGCAGAATACATTTTGGCCTAAATTAATGAAGAAATTTGATTTTTTTTTTTTTTTTTTACATTTTTTTTATTGGATATGTTTTAGCAGAAAGGAAAAAATGTGTTTTTATTTTTCAAAATCGTCTGTCTTTTTTTTTGCTTACAGCGCAAAAAAAATAAAAACAGCAGAGGTGATCAGATACCACCAAAAGAAAGCTCTATTTGTGGGGGAAAAAAAAGAACATCAATTTTTATCCTGTTGCAGTGTCGCACAACTGCGCAATTGTCAGTTAAAGTAACGCAGTGCCGTATCGCAAAAAATGGCCTGGTCAGGGGGTGGGGGGTAAAAGCTTCCGGAGCTGAAGTGGTTACTGGGCTGCCCTATGCGCCTTTGCTCACGGACTAAATCTTGGTCCCGAACGCACGTGCATTTTGTCGCCCGCCAATCGTGGCAAAATTGCACCGCGTTTGGGGTGCCACTAAGTATTAAATGGCACCTAAGCATGTGTTTTTTCCGGGTTTTGCTGCGATTTTAGCACGATTTGGAGTCGCAAGCCTCTGGTATACATTTTCCTTTTACTTTATTATTTTTTTTAGGCTACTGAAAGTGAATAATATTTCTCCGGGTCTGATGCACAAATTCCCCCAATACAGCCAGGACACCGTGCCAACTCTTTCATAATACTTCTGATGTCATGTCAGCGTTAGGAGCAGCAGCTGGATAGTTCAGTCCTGGGCCCCCCGCTCGGGGAGAAATGCACTCAGTCTGATGTCCAAGCTAATAAGTCTTTTGTAACATCTTAAAGTGGACTTTCCTTTACTAACAGATCCAATGCTGCTTTGCTGTTTTTGGAATTTTGCTGACGTTGGTTGTTTATTTTGGTGCTGGCAGCTTGGCACTGCTTCTTTCTGGTGCAGTTTCCGGGTGGTTTCCATGCACGGGATAGTCCAGTATTTTTGGGCAAGCATGGATTTTGAGGAGTTAAAGCGATTGTCCAGTCTGGGCAAGAAATAAATAAAAAGTCAGCAGCTACAAATACTGTAGCTGCTGACTTTTAATATGAGGACACTTACCTGTCCAGGGATCCAACGCCGTCCTCGCCTAAACTAGTTCTTCACTAGCCTTCAGGTACCCGGTGCTAGCATCCTAACTGTGGGCAATCGGCTGCACGGCTGGCGGCCCACTGCGCATGCACGCTTTGCGAATGGTCCCGCAGTTTTCTGGGACCTGTGACGTGTTCCAGATGACTGCCGGGAGGGGGACGGAGAACTTCTGCTTGGATCGTCTCAGCGAAATGGGAGAGGGTATCAAAACCAGGTACCTGCTCCCCCCCCCCCCCCAAAAAAAAGAATTAACTGCCAAATATGGGGGGAGGAGGACTTGAAGCGGAACTTCACTTTTTGGGTGGAGTTCCGCTTTAACTTGTGTAAGCAGGTGGTGGTCTGCAGTTTGTCCACCTGAAGGTGCTGCTGTGCCATTTCTTCAGGCTGGCAAGAAAACCATTGAGGACTAATGTGTCCCCTATTTTGGGCTTCAGGGGGGCATCTTGTAGAGGCAGGCATCTCTAGTTAGTTGCTGAAATCCCATGAGATTTGGGTGGCCATCTTGACTCAGCGAACCTGAGCTGCACTAAACATCTTCTAAGGATATAGTGCTGAAGTTCCAAGACCTTGTGGTGCTTGCAAGTACATGTGGTACTGTGCAAATCTGTTCCTGCGCCTATGTGAAGCTTACATGGATCCAAGATCTGGGCTGTACCTGGGGCCTTGACTTCTCTCCACCAAGTTAATCCACCTATGCCTGTCACTCAGTCTAGCTCCATTCAACTGTCAAATACCAGAGCCCACTAAAGGTTTGGCATCTGAACATTCAATGATGGGGGCAAGGGGCTCAATACTCACAACTTAATAGAAGCTTCCTATTGCTGGGACCCTGGGGATAAGATTTTTACTCTAGTGTTGGGATACAAATTTGGGTCAAACCCGCATTTCCAGAATTTAAATTTTCAATTTGAATTGAAATCTACGAGTGACCGTTTTTGATGGCCACTGTTGGCCCTCTGGAGGTCTGTTAGACAGGCTAATCTCACTCTCACGGCACAGCTATGGGGGACCTTTGCTTATGCATTAAATCACCAGAATCTGGAAAAAAAAACATTACTTTGGAGGAGAGGAAGGAGCCTTTGAGGGCAACCAATGCTTTACAGTGGACAGCTTCAGGGCATCCCCCAAACTTGTAATTTAAAGAATTTGTGTATTCCCATTGTTGTCCTTGAAGCCAAATAAAGACCCATCCAAAGCCCTCCTCCATTTCTTATGCTGTGACTTTTGGGTTACTATATCTTGACTACAAAGGGACCACCAAAAATGGTCTTCCTTTAACTTCAGTGCAATTCAAATTCAGAGTTGGAGTGCATAGAAAATTTGAAACATTCTCACTGACACTGCCAGTTTAACACCATTTCTTCTGTGTGCGTTACTGCCAGTTTAACGCCATATAGTTTTGCATGCGTTACTGCCAGTTTAACGCCATATAGTTCTGTGGGCGTTACTGCCAGTTTAACGCCATATAGTTTTGCGTGCGTTACTGCCAGTTTAACGCCATATAGTTCTGTGGGCGTTACTGCCAGTTTAACGCCGTATAGTTTTGTGTGCGTCACTGTACATTTGGCGCATTATATTGCAGTATATTATAGTGTATCCGTGGAATGTGTCTGTGTAGTATGAGTACTCAAATTAAAGTGCACCAACCACCTCTTTACATTGATTAAAGTGCATCTACGTACAGATTTCAACTTCTTTTTTACATTTGCTTATAAGCACCACCCCCTTCCTTCCAATAATGTCTGGGAGGACATCAAGGACAGGCAAATGTTCCCTTGGCACTGTAAGGGGGCCAGCAACAAATATGTCCACAGGCAAAGGTGGACGTGGTGGTCAGTCCTCAGGCAGGGCATCATTTCCTCTGTTTAGTGAGTTTGTCCATGCTATCCAGCGTGCTTTCAGAACGGGCATTCAGGGCTGCAGGAGGTTTTGTTACTGATCATAGAACACGTCTGTCCACAGACTCCGTGGACCGTTTGACTTTTATAAAAATGAATCAGTCCTGGATTACCAGCTATGAAGCCCCTGATGCTGATGTCACTGATTAAGTCTTTTTGGGATGTGGAATCTCTGCAGGACTTTGAGGCTGCCTAGCTTTGAGGGTGTTCAATCATTTCATCTGGAAGAATGTTTTTGGTATAGGTTTCATGGGCACAATTAACACCCAAAGACCAATTTTTCAGCACCTGTTTAACAGGTGCATATCATTTCAATTTTTTTACAGCAAGGCCAATTCTTGCTTTAATTTTTATGCTTTCACTTTTAAAATCAAAAAATCATTGCTCATTTAACCACTTCAGCCCCGGAAGATTTGGCTGCTCAATGACCAGGCCATTTTTTGCGATTTGGCACTGCGTCGCTTTAACTGACAATTGTACAGTCGTGCGACGCTGTACCCAAAAAAACTTACATCCTTTTTTTCACACAAATAGAGCTTTCTTTTGGTGGTATTTGATCATCTCTGTGGTTTTTATTTTTTGCGCTATAAACAAAAAAAGAGCAACAATTTAGAGAAAAACACAATATTTAGTATTTTTTGCTATAATAAATATCCCCAATGTTTTTTTTAAAACAGCACATTTTTTCCTCAGTTTAGGCCGATATGTATTCTCCTACATATTTTTGGTAATAAAAATCGCAATAAGCGTATATTGATTGGTTTGCGCAAAAGTTATAGCATCTACAAAATAGGGGATAGATTTATGGCATTTTTATTATTATTTTTTTTTACTAGTAATGGCGGTGATCTGCGATTTTTATCGGGACTGCGACATGGCGGACACATCGGACACTTTTGACACATTTTTTAAACCATTGACAATTATAAAGCGATCAGTGCTATAAAAATGCACTGATTACTGTGTAAATGTCACTGGCAGGGAAGGGGTTAACACCAGGGGGCAATCAAGGGGTTAACTTTTCACTATGTGTGTGTTCTAACTGTAGGGGGTGGTTCCTAGCTATTAGGAACTCACGATCTGCCTCTCCTCACAGAACAGGGATTTGTGTGTTTACACACACACACACACGTCCCTGTTCTGCCTCTCGTGCCCGCAAACGCACACGGCCGGCAGTCATCGCGACCGTCGGCCACGAGCATCGGCACCCCCGCTGTGCAGCAGGAGCGCGCCTGCTATCCCGCTTAAAGGAGCCGACGTACAGCTACGACTGCTCGCGTGATCGTGCCGACCTGCCGCGGTATAATGACGGCTGGTCGGTAAGTGGTTAAAAATTACGTTTTTCACAAACATTTTTTTTATTGATACATGTCCCCCAGGGCAGGACCCGGACCCCTATAACCATTGTACACCCAATTACTTGCATATAAGCCTTCAAAATGGGCACTTTTGATTTTTGACGTTCGGGTCCCATTGACTTTAATGGGTTCGTTATTCGGGTCCGAACTTTCGCGGTGTTCGAAAGTTCTGGTGTGAACTGAACAGGGGTCCGTTTGGCCCATCCTTGGTGAGGACCTGTTGCTGTGCCTGTTCCTGCACATTAGGGAGAGGGGATAGACGTTCACCTGAGCCTGATAAAGCTGCTTTCAGAGGCTATGTTTGAGAGAGAGAGTCATTGGGGAAGATTTACTAAAACTGGAGCGTGCAAAATCTGGTGCAGCTCTGCATAGAAACCAATCGGCCTCCAGGTTTTATTGTCAAAGCCTAAATCAACAAGCTGAAGCTAGAAGCTGATTGGCTATCATGCACAGCTGCACCAGATTCTGAATGTTTCAGCTTTAGTAAATCTCCCCCATTGTGTCTTCAGTGAGGGACCGACACCTGATCGCTGGGGACTGCTGATTGCCAATCCATTGGGACCAGACTAGTCGCCTGCCAGGAAGTGGTGAGCTGAACTACATTCCCTAAACGGCTGCCACACTTTGTTAGCCTATAGTCTGCTGCTACTTAGTGGCTTAGCCTTTTTGATTTACAAACACTTATAAAGGGACAGTGCACCACCTAAAGAAGGGTCCCACTGCAAGCCGGCCAACATTGAATATCAGATGCCAGGTACTTTCAGCCACGTTCAGGGGGTACCTTACTCACTAGATATGCAAACACCCACACGCCATAGAGGTTAGATACATAACGAGTGCACAAGGACCCGTATACCTTTTGTTAGTTAGTTGATGCCGCTACAGAGACTATAGTTGCACCTGTTGTAGTTAAACTTAATGTTGCTGTAGCCTTTGAGTGCCAGTTAGTGGATCACTGACCATATTGCCCTTATGTCTGTGTAATTGTTTGAATTTTACCGTATTGCTTTGAATTGCTATAATATATTCACTTGATTTACGGCTATGCTGTTTGTGGCCTTAAAGAGTGGTAGACTGTTAACACTTAAGTCCACAGGTGTAGACGGCTGTAGTATATGACCAAGTGTGTCATTGAGGGCTGAGCGGCTAAGAGAGTTGTGGCAGAACAGAGGATCCATCATCACCAGAAGCTCCTGCAGGAGTAAGTGCTACACTTGACTTGGGTAGAAGTCAAGGCCCCATGTAGAGCCTAGGAACTCATGTTATATTCAGAGATTTCACGAGCACAGAACTTAAAAACTATAAGAAATTCATGAGGTTCATGTTCTCTTTAAAGGTTGAGATTTTTGGAGGCCCTGGAGGGGCACACTTTGTACACCAGAAATACAACAGTGTTATGAGTTTTCATCCCTCCTACACTGTGTTTGTAGAGTTCTTGCTCCTTCAGGAGGAGTGAAAGGTGTTAGGTTTGGCTTTGGGTCAGGATTCAATGAAGTGGAAGTGGAAAGGTTACTTCACTGGATGTAGCAGACCTTCCAAAATGACTCATTTCAGCCAAGGCTCCGTGTTCCACTCCGTACCGTCTCTGTATGTGGACAAAGCAAGGGCTCAATTCTGGGGGATCTGACACAATCCAGTCTTACATAAAGAGTATTTTTGATGAGCACACATTCAAGTTTTACATTTATTATTGCAATATTTGGTGCAAAGTAATAGTTTTTTTATTTGTGTGTAGTTCCATCATTTCAATATTGTGTGACATAAGCAAACCTGTAAATGCTCCCCCTAGTGATCATCTGGGAAAATGATTAGCATCTCTGCTGAAAGACTGCTGATGCCAGATCACATAATCCTGTGGGGTTGATTTACTAAAATTGGCGCAAAATCTGGTGGAGCTCTGTGTAGTAGCCAATCAGCTTCTAAATTTAGCTTACTCAATTAAGCTTTGACATAAAAACCTGGAAGCTGATTGGTTTCTATGCACAGCTGCACCAAATTTTGCACTCTCCAGTCTTAGTAAATAAACCCCATTGTCTTTTTCAATGGCAAATTTACTCTTATTAATAAAAACTCCGCCAGCTCGACTTTGTAGTCTCCTTACTTACCTTTATAACCGTGTGTAGCCCCCTCTGACCTGAAATCTTTTCCAGTGCTAGCTACACAATGAGTCCCCCATAGTCTTGAATGGGGCTTTACTCAGAGCTTCTCTAGTGTTGGAGTACAACCCAATTAAAGTCTATGGGAGCTTACTGCGCATGCATGGAAAGGGTGACGGTACACATTACAATCTGATTGTACAATCTGTATACAATCTCTTTTACATTTTACCAAATAGGAGCGCAAACCTAAACAATCCATTCTAATTGTATCCAAAAGTGCAGGCCCGTACACAACAGTTGTTGGTAGATTTAAAGGGGATTGTCTAGTGTACGGTCAGCCTAACATTTTGAGCTGGAGGAGGGTAATGATCAGAGGAGACTGGAGCTGTCAGGCAAGTTTAAGCACTGGGTAATGGAATGTCTAGGGTAGATTAGGTTAGGCTGGTGGGATTCTGTGTAATTGTAAACTCACATTTTAAAACAACTATATCCTCCCTTTAAGTCTGCAGCTGCAGGCATCATCCCAGTATAACCACTTGAACTTCAGGACGACATGGCGTTTACCCAGGGACAAGTGGCTAAATTGCTTCAATGGTCCCTCAATGGGGTCCCCTTCTACCCACAGGCCCCATAGCAGACTATGGGCTGCTATGGGTATTGTTATCCACTTGAAAAATGGCCACCCGCAATGTACTGTACCTATGTACTGTACACTGCTTGCCTCCGAGTTTTGGGCATGCACATGTGCGCCCCCGTCCCCCGTCCCCCCCCCGCGCCTGTGATTGTGCACAGCAGAAGCCTGTCAGCAAGACCCGGCCAAATATTCATGGCTGGGACATGCTGATTGGCTGTGTACATTCACAGCTGAGAGCTGTGTGTTGACATTCAACAGGAACGGTGTCTGAGTTTTTCATCCCTGCAAAGTAGGGATGAGAAACTTAAGGATCAGTTAATAAAAGCAGCACCCTTTACATACATTATTCATAATTAGGGATGGATGAACGGTTAGGCCCAGGCATAAGTTCGGGCCGAACTTTCGCTGCTCGTGCATTCTGCGAACATCTGAACAAATGGGTCGTTCAACCGTTTGTTCGCCCCCAAACCGACCACAATGCATTGCGGTGCTGAACAGTGCATTGCAAGCAGTGAAAGCTTCAGCCAATCAGGGCACAGAGTACTGTCAGAGTCATGAATGGACACTGTCATCATGACTTCATCCAATCATGGCTCATTCCTGCCCCACAGTATAAAAGTATTCTTTCCATGTCAGCCATTTTCAGTGTGATTTTGGCATGGATCGAGATAGAACAGGGCTCTGTTCAGTGCTATTAGTTAGTTAGTGTGCTATACTGTGCTATTTTGCTTCAATTGTCAGTGTAGAATATTAGTTTAGTGTCAGTCTAGGGATAGTGTGAGTGTAGTGAGGAGGACCATCATTCAGCTTTGCATAGTGTGCAGCTAGAGTAGGGACGGCTCAGATAGTTTCACTGTAGTGTAGTGAGACCATGTCATTCATACATACATTAGTGTAGAGTAGGGACAGCTCAGATAGTTTCAGTGTAGTGTAGTGAGACTGTGTCAGTAATCTTTACATTAGCGTATAGATAGAGTAGGGACAGTTCAGATAGCATCAGTGTAGTGACCGCTGAACACCATCTATTTGATTGCGTTACTGCCAGTTTTATGTCATTTACTTCTGTGTGCGTTACTGCCAGTTTAACGCCATATAGTTCTGTGTGCATTACTGCCAGTTTAACGCCATATAGTTCTGTGTGCGTTACTGCTAGTTTAACGTTATTTACTTTTGTGTGTGCGTTACTGCCAGTTTAACACCATATAGTTCTGTGTGCCAGTTTAACGCCATATAGTTTTGTGCGTTACTGCCAGTTTAACGCCATTTACTTTTGTGTGCGTTACTGCCAGTTTAACGCCATATAGTTCTGTGTGTCACTGTACGTTTGGCGCATTATATTGCATTATATTATAGTGCATCCGTGGAGTGTGTCTGTGTAGTGTGAGTACTCAAAATAAAACAAGTGCACCAAACACCTCTTTACATTGATTAAAATGCAGATTTCAACTTCTTCTTTACATTTAGTTATAAGCACCGCCCCCTCCCTTCCAATAATGTCTGAGAGGACAACAAGGAGAGGCAGACGTTCCCTTGGCAATGTAAAGGGACCAGCAACAAATGTGTCCACAGGCAAAGGTGGACGTGGTGGTCAGTCCTCAGGCAGGGCATAATTTCCTCTGTTTAGTGAGTTTCCCCAGCCACAGCATACAGAGGAGCTGGTGGACTGGCTTACTAAACCTTCCTCATCCTCCTCATCCTCTGTCACGCAAGCAGAGACAAGTGTGCAGTCCCTGCAGATGCCAGAGTGGATAAACCTGCCTCCTGGTCCACATCTATTCCTGCCATAGCCCCAACATCAGCCATTGAGAAGTCAGCTGAGTTATTTGACCACTGCGTCAGCCATTTGCCCCTTGATGATGCCCAGCCATTACTGGATTAAGATATTGGATCTGAGGTTGAGGATGACAGGAACGAGAACCTAGAGAGAGGGAGGAACACTGGTAGACAAATTAGCATTCATGTTCCCCCAGCCGCAGCGCATTGCCAAGTTGTCTCCAGTAATAATGAAGAAGATGGAGGAGATGGAGATGATGATGATGAGGTCACTGATTCGACTTGGGTGCCAGATAGAGCAGAGGAGGAAACTAAAGGTGAGGCGGCACAAACCCAAGGACGCCAACATTAAGAAAGAGTAGAGAGCAGCTACCATATTCCATCACATTCTGCAGCTGTTATCTCCCGGCCAACTCCCCAAAGCTCAGCTGTCTGGGCCTTTTTCAGCACATCTGCAGCAGATCGCACTGTTGCTATATGCAAACTGTGTCTCAGGCACTTCAAATGTGGCAAAAACACCAACCATTTGGATTCCACATTCTTAACAAGGCATTTAACGCCCAACCAGTCACTCAGCCCATTGGCAAGAGCACCTAAAAGTCACACAAAAGGGGCACAAATCTGTCCCTCCTCCTCCTTACCCACTTCAGTCTGCCCCTGATATACCGAGTCATTACCTCTCAGCAGCCTCCACTGATAGGGATGATGGTATAGCACAGGGTGTCCCAGATCTTAGCAGCACATCTGCCAGCAGCACACCACCAGCTGTAGACTGTAGTCGGCAAATTTCTCTGCCCCATCTGCTGCAGCGGAAAAAAAAACACAGTCCCTGCCACCCACATGCCCAGAGTCTAAATGCAAGCTTGTCAAAGCTGTTGGCTCTCCAACTTCTGTCTTTCAGCCTGGTGGATTCTGCCCCCTTCTATAAATTCGCACAATGTGCTGTACCACAATGGCAGGTTCCCAGTTGCTACTACTTTTCACGTAAGGCCATTCCATCTCCCTACCATCACGTGGAAGGGAATGTTCTGGCATCGTTGGGCAAGGCAGTCAGCCGTAAAATCCACCTTACTGCTGACACATGCTCCAGCAAGCATGAACAGGGACAATATATTTTGTTCACAGCACACTGGGTAATGCTGCTTGCAACTCGAAAGGATGCAGGACAGGGCTTGGTGCTGCAGTTTGTCATGCCCCCACATCTCCATACAGCTGGTGGTGATGATGCTAGACCTGTGAGCTCTACCCGCTCCTCCTCCTCTGCCACCTCCATGCCCTCCTCTGCAGAATAGTCCTATGAACATCAGGTACCCCCTAAGCATTCAAAGGGCTATTCCCAGAGTCAGGCTAAAAGGTGCCATGCAGTGCTTCAGCTGGTGTGTTTAGGGGACAGGAACCACACCAGAGCAGAGATTCTTGCAGCTCTTCAGGGACAGGCCCAGAGGTGGTTCACACCACGCCAGCTGGAGCCAGAAATGGTGGTGTGCGATAATGGCTCAAACCTCCTGTCCGCCCTTAGACAGGGAAAGTTGACACATGTGCCATGCCTGGCACATGTCCTCAATTTGGTGGTTCAGCGTTTCCTAAATACATACCCAGGGTTGCAAGATGTGCTAAAGCTGGCCAGAAGAGTATGTAGCCTTTTCAGGCGGTCATACACAGCCAGTGCTCGGTTGACTGCAATTCAGCGGGAAATTCAGCTGCCCGTAAACCGCCTAAATTTGTGACATGCTCACCAGGTGGAACTCAACTTCGTCAATGCTGCATCGGCTATACATGCAGCAAAGGGCCATCAACGAGTACCTGTGCGAATCCGGCATGACGACAGGCTCAGGCTGCCTCGACTTTTTTTCCCCCATGCTAATGGCTGATCATTAAGGATGCATGCACTGTATTGTCACCATTTGAGGAGGCCACAAGGATGGTGAGCCGTGACAGTGCATGCATCAGTGACACAATCCCTGTTGTGTTCCTGCTGGAGCAGACTCTGAGTGGCATTATGGACAGGGCACTGGAGGCAGAGCAGCAGGAGGAAGAGGAGGACTTCCTTTCCTCTCAAGGCCCACTTTATCCAGACACCATCATTCCTATGTCACAGAACACACAGGAGGAGAGAGGGGAGGAGGATGAGGAGGAGGATTCTGGCACTTTCATAGGCTTTGAAGAAGAGGAAGACATGCGTCAATCTGTAAGCGATGGCTTTCCAACCCCAGGACCCTTGGGAGTAGTACGTGGCTGGGAGGAGGAAGTTACAGATACTGTCATCCTGAGTGACCCCGAGGAGTCTGCTTCTCAAGCCTCAGCAAATTTGAGGCGCATGGGCAACCTCATGCTTTAAAGCCTGCGAAAGGACCCAAGAATACGTGGCATAAAGGAGAAGGATGATTACTGGTTGGCAACCCTCCTTGACCACCATTATAAGGGGAAGGTCTCAGAACTCATCCCGTCCCCACAGAGAGTGCAGAAGATAAAATCTCTATAATAAGGTTTACCTGTAGGTACTGTGAATATCTCCTAAACTTGCCCTGTTT
Organism: Lithobates clamitans; assembly: GCA_037952925.1. NCBI lineage: Eukaryota > Metazoa > Chordata > Amphibia > Anura > Ranidae > Lithobates > Lithobates clamitans. Next base: position 87,211 of record JBBGZY010002243.1, read on the forward strand.
AGGAGATATTTGGAGTGCATGCAGCCAGTGACCTAACTGGCGCATGCACTCTGAAGGTCCGACATACAGCCCAGGACCTTAAGGGCCCATGCCGTAAATGTCGGCCCCCATGCGCACTAGTGGGAGTGACGTCATCGGGGCCCCGACCACTCATGTAGCCGGAGGCCGCAAACCCAAAATGAAGACCGGGGGAAGATGAAAGCCCTCTCTGCGGTGACAGCGTGGTGCTTGAGGGCTTCATTTTGAGGTAAGTCTTTCAGAATCAGCTTGTATGTAATACTAGCATATTATGACATTGCCTTGTAGGGGTTTTTTTTTCTTTTCTTAAACTGCGGTTTACTACCGCATTAATTAGCAGGGATTTTCTCTCACTTCCTGTTTTAGCTATGGGACAGGAAGTGAAAGTAAATCTACGCAATGGGACACGGATGACAAAAATAAACCTTACAGGGGTTATAACCCTCCCTTACTCTATCCAAAATGTGAAAAAAAAGGTTTTGCCTATAGTTCTACTTTGAGGACTCTGCTGCCATGTTTGCTTCCCCACTGATGTGTCATTTGTTCCTCTGATTTCACTATGGAAATGTGTTGATGAGCTCATATGTTCAGTCCCGTCTCATACACCAGCCTCCTGTGTTATAATAGGCCACCTGCAGGCGTTGCTGTTTCACTTCCTATTTGCAGTGGTAACTATGCGGTAACTGAACAAGGCACCTTCACACATCGAAGAGAAGCTACGATAAGATCACAAGGGATGGAGGAACTTCCTTTGAACAAAACAGTTTAACTCTGCTGTTTCATTTATTAATATTTTTTTCCATAACCGTTCATGTTTATTTTTGAAGGCACTCAAGGCACAGTGCCTTGAAAAAGTATTCACACCCCTTGAAGTTTTCCACATTTTGTCATGTTACAACCAAAAACATAAATGAATTTTATGTGATAGACCAACACAAAGTGGCACATAATTGTGAAGTGGAAGGAAAATGATAAATGGTTTTCAACATTTTTTACAAATAACTATGTGAAAAGTGGGGGGTACATTTGTATTCAGCCCCCCTGAGTCAACACTTTGTAGAACCACCTTTCACTGCAATTACAGCTAAGGGGCATATGACATATTTACCGGTCCCTTCCCCCACTCTCTATCTGCCTGTGCACCCCCAGCAGCGGGCAGGAGAGGAAAGCCCAATAACGAAAGCTGCGCTCAGAAAAGAACAGTCTATGCAAATGACATCAAGGAGATTTTCAAATCCTTTCAAAGAAAAAACACCACCACCGTGTACTTCTGAGCAGTAGTGACAATCCACCGTAGTAATTAAGCCTGCTTACCAGATGGCAAGCATAAAAGGGCAGGTGGCTATAGCCCAGCCAAGGCCTTTTAGCTTGCTGGCAATCCCGGTGTTCATATGGGGGGTAAATCTCCAGGTTCACTTGGGTTGTCACATATCACAATTCGCCACGAGAACCACGGGTACCCAAAAGGAAGAAGAACTCACCATAGTATAAAATCTTTCAGATATTTATTTAAAAAAGTAGTCACTTACAGTTAAGTTAGTAAAATTGCATGTACGAAAAGCCGGCCGGCATGCAAACATACGGAGCCCGTCCTCTCACTCCGAAAGCGTGGTAACGTCAGTGCGTACCTTCCCAGACGCGTTTCGTCATCATCTGACGTTGTCAATGGGGAACGGGCAACGCAGCGACTCACCACATTATAAAGGGAGCCAAGCCTCGTTCTGAACTACGAGCATCAAGGCGCCATATTGGATGTGGGAAACGATTCCCTTCGAGGAAAGCCGACAGCGCTACGGGGGTGGGGGGGGCACATGGGGGAATCAGATGTGGGCAGCACATGGAGAAGGATTGTTGCAGCGGGACGGTAGGACAATTACAGAACGATGCACTGTGTCTGTGTTGCTCCCTCCAGCAGCTGGAAGCCGGCGGGAGGGAGAGGGGGAGAAACCGGCTTTCAGCTGCTGGAGGGAGAGACACAGACACAGCGCATCGTTCCGTAATTGTCCTTCCGTCCCACAACACCAATCCCCCTCCTGTCCGGGCCCCCATGTGCCAGGTCTCCCTACAGGAGGCCTGGTGGTACCCTTCTTTCGGTGGCCCTCATCACACTGATCAGAGGCTGCAGACCATTGTCTGTGTCGCTCCCTCCAGCTGCTGGAAGCCGGCGGAAGGGAGAAGGGGAGAATCCGGCTTTCAGCTGCTGGGGGGAGAGACACAGACACAGTGCATCATTCTGTAATTGTCCTTCCGCGCGGCCACACCAATGCCCCTCCTGTCCGGGCCCCCATGTGCCTGGTCTCCCTAGAGGAGGCCTGGCGGTATCCTCCTGTTGGCGGCCCTCATCACACTGATCAGCGGCTGCAGACCATTGTGTCTGTTTCGCTCCCTCCAGCTGCTGGAAGCCAACGGGAGGGAGAGGGGGAGAAACCGGCTTTCAGCTGCTGGAGGGAGAGACACAGACCCAGTGCATTGTTCTGTAATTGTCCTTCTGTCCCACCACACCAATCCCCCTCCTGTCTGAGCCCCCCATGTGCCCGGGCTCCCTACAGGAGGCCAGGTGGTACCCTCCAATCGATGGCCCTCATCACACTGATCAGCGGCTGCAGACCATTGGATTCAATTAGGATTTTCCATCACTTTCACAGTCACTGGGACAATAAGAGAGGGGGAATTTAACTGATGGAGACAAATTATGCATTGTGTGGGCCAACCCTCAGTGTTCTACTAGCTTACTCCACATTAAACTGGTAAAAATTTTACCGCCGCAATTGCAGTTTTTCAGCTTTCAACGCTGCTCTCTAAATACTGCTTTCCTGAACTTCCAGACTTCACAGGGTGCGGGTGAGTGTCCCGGAACTCACACTGTCTGTGCTTGGTGACCGTTCACCCATGCGGATATCAAAGTAAGAGCAGCGACTGTGTCCGTGCAGCTGCTGCATCCCAATTGACATGAATCAGACTTCCTGCACAGAGATGTACGGATACACCTGTGCATCCCCGTGCGGGTAACGTGCGGCCCTTACATGGGGTGCGTACTGATACGCCCCATGTGAACAAGGCCTTATTTTTCAAGCAAGTTTCAACATCTCCATGAGTAAACTTTCAACATCTTAATGAGTAAGGCTTCATTCACACTTGTGCGATTCCTCTTGCAACTTTGGACATCAAAGTCGCCCATTTTCACCCATTCAAACCGGTGTGTGGCCTGAAGTCGCAGCGACTTTGAAAAGGTGCCTGCACTACTTTGGCGCGACTTGTGATGCGACTTAGGTCCATTGAGTGTAGAGTCGGATCAAAGAAGCACAGAAAGTCGCATCAAAGTCGCACTGGCAAATGCTGATGTGAATGGAGCCTTAAATTGAGAGTTTGCATGTAGATGAAATTCCTCTAATTAGTCATTTCGCAGCAAAATCAATTTTGCACGGTCGTCATGATCATAACTTATAAAATGTAATGTCTACCTAAGAACAACATTTTTTTTTTATAAAATAAAAATAAATAAATAGATAAAAAAATAAATAAATAGTTATAATCATAGTTGGTAAAAAAAAAAAAAAAAAAAAATTAAAACAAATTCTGAAAAATATTATACATTCAGTTCCGAACAAGTTGTTCCTGTTCCACACGTCTCGCCGCGGGAGAGGCTACAAAGGGGACATTCTGATAAATGGTTTTGCTTTTAGGTGAAGACGGAACTTTGAAATAGACATGTGCACAACAAAAAAATTGTTTTTGTTTCGTTTCGATTAGTTAATAACATGAATTTGTTTAGTTAAATTTTGTTTAATCCGTTTAATTCATTTTCGGAATTATAGAAATAATATAACCATAATCCAAAATTCAAATAGAATCCATTCGAATTTGAATAGAATAGAAAATAATAGAGTAGAATAGAAACAGAAAAAAAAACTACAGAATAGAATGAATATAACCATCTTCCTATTCTAATCTATTCTTTTCTATTCCATTGTATTTTCTATTCTATTCTATTATTTACTATTCTATTCTTTTCTATTCAAATTTAAATTGATTCTATTCAAAATTTCGAATTTTGGGAGATGGTTATTTTCTTTCTATTGTATTCAGTTTTTTTCTATACTATTCTGTTATTTTCTATGCTATTCTAATCTATTCTTTTCTATTCCATTGTATTTTCTATTCTATTCTATTATTTTCTATTCTATTCTTTTCTATTCAAATTTAAATTGTCTCTATTCAAAATTCGAATTTTGGGAGATGGTTATTTTCTTTCTATTGTATTCAGTATTTTTCTATACTATACTGTTATTTTCTATGCTATTCTAATCTATTCTTTTCTATTCCATTGTATTTTCTATTCTATTCTATTATTTTCTATTCTATTCTTTTCTATTCAAATTTAAATTGATTCTATTCAAAATTCGAATTTTGGGAGATGGTTATTTTCTTTCTATTGTATTCAGTTTTTTTCTATACTATTCTGTTATTTTCTATGCTATTCTAATCTATTCTTTTCTATTCCATTGTATTTTCTATTCTATTCTATTATTTTCTATTCTATTCTTTTCTATTCAAATTTAAATTGATTCTATTCAAAATTTCGAATTTTGGGAGATGGTTATTTTCTTTCTATTTTATTCAGTTTTTTTCTATACTATTCTGTTATTTTCTATGCTATTCTAATCTATTCTTTTCTATTCCATTGTATTTTCTATTCTATTCTATTATTTTCTATTCTATTCTTTTCTATTCAAATTTAAATTTATTCTATTCAAAATTCGAATTTTGGGAGATGGTTATTTTCTTTCTATTGTATTCAGTTTTTTTCTATACTATTCTGTTATTTTCTATGCTATTCTAATCTATTCTTTTCTATTCCATTGTATTTTCTATTCTATTCTATTATTTTCTATTCTATTCTTTTCTATTCAAATTTAAATTGATTCTATTCAAAATTTCAAATTTTGGGAGATGGTTATTTTCTTTCTATTGTATTCAGTTTTTTTCTATACTATTCTGTTATTTTCTATGCTATTCTAATCTATTCTTTTCTATTCCATTGTATTTTCTATTCTATTCTATTATTTTCTATTCTATTCTTTTCTATTCAAATTTAAATTGATTCTATTCAAAATTCGAATTTTGGGAGATGGTTATTTTCTTTCTATTGTATTCAGTTTTTTTCTATACTATTCTGTTATTTTCTATGCTATTCTAATCTATTCTTTTCTATTCCATTGTATTTTCTATTCTATTCTATTATTTTCTATTCTATTCTTTTCTATTCAAATTTAAATTGTCTCTATTCAAAATTCGAATTTTGGGAGATGGTTATTTTCTTTCTATTGTATTCAGTTTTTTTTCTATATTATTCTGTTATTTTCTATGCTATTCTAATCTATTCTTTTCTATTCCATTGTATTTTCTATTCTATTATATTATTTTCTATTCTATTCTTTTCTATTCAAATTTAAATTGATTCTATTCAAAATTCGAATTTTGGGAGATGGTTATTTTCTTTCTATTGTATTCAGTTTTTTTCTATACTATTCTGTTATTTTCTATGCTATTCTAATCTATTCTTTTCTATTCCATTGTATTTTCTATTCTATTCTATTATTTTCTATTCTATTCTTTTCTATTCAAATTTAAATTGATTCTATTCAAAATTTCGAATTTTGGGAGATGGTTATTTTCTTTCTATTGTATTCAGTTTTTTTCTATACTATTCTGTTATTTTCTATGCTATTCTAATCTATTCTTTTCTATTCCATTGTATTTTCTATTCTATTCTATTATTTTCTATTCTATTCTATTATTTTCTATTCTATTCTTTTCTATTCAAATTTAAATTGTCTCTATTCAAAATTCGAATTTTGGGAGATACCGTATATACTCGAGTATAAGTCGAATTTTTCAGCACATTTTTTAGTGCTGAAAGTGCCCCCCTCGACTTATACTGGAGTCAAGCACTTTTCTGCAGCAAAAAATTTCATTTTTCCGAACTTTGGGGCCCCGTATCTCAGGGCCACTTGGTGCTAGGAACTCCAAATTTGGTGTGCAAACCCAGTGGACCTGGTACCACAACATATCCAAAGCTGAAGTTCCTAACACTAAGTGGCCCTGAGATACGGGGCCCCAAAATCGGTTCGGAAAATGTCATTCTCTGCTGCAGAAAAGTGCTTGACATTTTCTGAACCGACTTTGGGGCCTCATATCTCAGGGCCACTTGATGCTAGGAACCCCAAATTTGGTGTGCAAACCCAGTGGAACTGGTACCACAACATATCCAAAGCTGAAGTTCCTAGCACTAAGTGGCCCTGAGATACGGGGCCCCAAAATGGGTTCAGAAAATGTCATTCTCTGCTGCAGAAAAGTGCTTGACATTTTTTGAACTGATTTTTGGGGCCCTGTATCTCGGGGCCACTTGGTGCTAGAAACTCCAGCTTTGGAAATTTTATGGTGCTAGTTCCACTGGGTTTGCACACCAAATTTGGGGTTCTTAGCACTAAGTGGCCCTGAGATACAGGGCCCCAAATTCGGTCAATTGTGTCCATCTGCAGCAATGTCATTTCGGGACCCTTTGGGTTCAGAGACCCCAAATTTTGGCTGCAGCTAGGGGGCATCTAGGAACCCTTAACTACCGAGTTTGAAGTTCAGGGGACCTATGGCTGCAGATGGACACAGTGATGCTGCAAATGGGCATTGTTGACCCTCTTTTCCACTTACAGTAGCTGTGCATTTCTCACCCTCGTCTTATACTCGGGTCAATAAGTTTTTCCCATTTTTTTGTGGTAAATTAGGGCCTCGACTTATACTCGGAACGACTTATACTCGCGTATATACGGTAGTTATTTTCTTTCTATTGCATTCAGTTTTTTTTTCTATACTATTCTGTTATTTTCTATTCTATTCTAATGTATTCTTTTCTATTCTATTCAAATTCAAATTGATTCTATTTGAATTTTGGGAAATGGTTATATTGTTTCTATTTTATTCTATTGTTTTTTTTTTTTTTTTTTAATTCTATTATATAGTCTAGAATAAATTCTATTCTATTATAGTCTGTTCTCTTCTATTCTTTTTTTTTCTGTATAATGTTATTTTCTTTGGAAATTGGAAAACTATTAGAAATTCGAATTTCGTCCGAATTTTTCTTTTTTGTTATTTCGGATTTGTTTAAATTCGGTACTATTGTAATTTGGAAATTCGGATACATCTGAATTTCCGAAAAACAAAAATTTGTCTGAATTTCAATTCGGAACTAAACGAACCGCACATGTCTACTTCGAAATATTCTTGGTCGTAATTGCAGGGAGATGCACAAACAGTAACAAGTCACGTTGTCACGTAAATTACATTTTTGCCGCCATGCTCTTTGAACTATAGCAAAACCAGTATTTAGAGCTGAACTCGGTGCAGATCAAAAGACACAAATGAATGCAGCTCTGTATTCAATCATACAACGTCAAATGTGTTTATTTTTATTTTTTAAAGCAGTACTATAGACAAAAAATATCAAGCTAAAAACAAATAGCTCATTAAAAGATAAAACAACAAAATCAGCATTTGTTACATCTTTCACTCTCAATGCAGACATTTCCCCTGCAGTACTTTTTTCTGCCACTAGATGTGTCCAGACTGATGGCCAGCATCATTCCCTCCACTTCCTTTAAACCCAGGTCCTCCTGACCCTGCCCCCAGCTAGACAGTGAAAAGAGAGGCAGCACTGTGATATGCTCAACTGGCTGTTAACCTAGTACATAGGCGTGCGCAGGGGGTGTGCCGGGTGTGCCTACTAATCACACCCGGCACACCCTAATCACCCCGTGCGGCTCAGATTCCCCCTGCTGATATTTCACCAAAGCCCCCCAACGACGCTCCTTAACCGCTTCAGCCCCGGAAGATTTGGCTGCTGAATGACCAGGCCATTTTTTGCGTTTTGCCACAGCGTCGCTTTAATTGACAATTGCGCGGTCGCGCGACGTTGCACCCAAACAAAATTGATGTCCTTTTTTTCCCCCACCAATAGAGCTTTCTTTTGGTGATATTTGATCGCGTCTGCGGTTTTTATTTTTTGCGCTATAAACAAAAAAACACCGACAATTTTGAAAAAAAAAGCACAATATTTTGTACTTTTTGCTATATAAATATCCCAATTTTTCTTTTAAAAAAGCTCATTTTTTTCCTCCGTTTTAGGCTATGTATTCTTCTACATATTTTTGATAATAAAAATCGCAATAAACGTATAATGATTTGTTTGCGCAAAAGTTATAGCGTCTACAAAATAGGGGATAGATGTAGAAACTTCCAGAAGAATGGGAGGGAGGTTAGGAGGAGCTGCCTGGAGTATTGATGAGGGCCTCAACCAATCCCTGGCCAAGTGGGCTGGCAGGGGGAGGGTCCTCCTGAATACTCTGAGTCAGGCCAGCAGGGGCAGAGTGAGTTGGGTTGGAAGATGGAGATGGGGTGCTGAGGAGGCTGACGGTGGGGCCTAGTCTGTGGGGGGGTGACCTCTGGCCTGGGAGCTTGGGTGCTGCAGGGATCCTTATAAAACACACGGAGGAGTCCTGTCCAGAGACACGGGAGAAGGTGTGAGGACAGCAGGAACCAGCGGGCAGGTCCAGAGAGAAGACAGTTGGGTAGCTGGTGAGTGAGACAGTCGGGAAGGACTGAGAGACAGTCTGAGAGGACTAAGGAGAGCAGTCCGGGAGGACTGTGGAAGAATAGCCTGGAGGGCTAGTGAAAGGGGCAGCTGCAGCCAGGTGGGCTGGCAGTGCCTGGGGTAGGTGGTGCAGGGATCAGTAGCCCACAGGAAGGTAGCTGGACACCGGGACTTTGCTACACACCAAAGGGGCCCGCGGTCCCTGCCTGTAAAGGGCTTTATCTGGATCTGACAGAGTGCCCTGTCAGATCCCACCCAAACAGTGTTCTAGCTGGATCTGTGATTGTGTTTCTGCAAGCAAGTGATGTGCTGGAGGCAGTGAGGAGTGTATATACACTATATCACCAAAAGTATTGGGACGCCTGCCTTTACACGCATATGAACTTTAATGGCATCCCAGTCTTAGTCCGTAGGGTTCAATATTGAGTTGGCCAACCCTTTGCAGCTATAACAGCTTCAACTCTTCTGGGAAGGTTGTCCACAAGGTGTAGGAGTGTGTCTATGGGAATGTTTGACCAATTCTTCCAGAAACGCCTTTGTGAGGTCAGGCACTGATGTTGGATGAGTAGGCCTGGCTCGCAGTCTCCGCTCTAATTCATCCCAAAGGTGTTCTATCGGGTTGAGGACAGGACTCTGTGCAGGCCAGTCAAGTTCCACCACCCCAAAACTCGCTCTTACATGTCTTTATGGACCCTAATGCCGCGTACACACGATCGGACATTCCGACAACAAAATCCATGGATTTTTTCCGACGGATGTTGGCTCAAATTTGTCTTGCATACACACGGTCACAGAAATGTTGTCGGAAATTCAAGAACGCGCTAACGTTCAACACGTACGACGAGCCGAGAAAAATGAAGTTCAATAGCCAGTGCGGCTCTTCTGCTCGATTCCGAGCATGCGTGGAAATTTCTGCGTGGGAATTGTGTGCACACGATTGGAATTTCCGGATTTTGTTGTTGGAAAATTTGAGAACCAGATCTCCAATTTTTGTTGTCGGCAAATTCTGACAAAAAATGTCCGATGGAGCCTACACACGGTCGAAATTTCCGACAACAACCTCCCAACCGAAAACATTTTGTTATCGGAATGTCTGATCTTGATCGTGTGTGCGCGGCAGTTACAGAGGAGGTCTAGTGCTAGAATTATTGCTCTCACTCTAACGATCGCGGCGATACCTCACATGTGTGGTTTATACTCCGTTTACAATCGCGGGCACAAGCACGGAGGGATGGGGCGCGTTAAAAAAAAAAAAACGTAATTATTTAATTTTATTTTTTTTTTCATTTTTACACTGTCACTTTTACATTTTGGATCACTTTATTTGCTGTCACAAGGAATGTAAATATCCCTTGTGACGGCAATAGTCATGTGTCAGGTATTTTTTTTTTGGAGGGATCGGGGGTCTATAAGAGTCCAAATCCCTCCTTTGCACTTAAAAGCATTCAAAATACCAAGTTTGTCTGTTTTGAACACTGACATTTTTTAAAAAAAAAATCTGGTGATTTAAGGCTCCAGTAAACCGGAAGTGACGTGATGTCGCTTCCAGGCTACTAGATCCCGCCGGAGACCCGAACAAAGCCAGAATGGGTCTCCGGTGGGATCTAGTAGCCTGGAAGAGCCCGGGTGAAGTGGCGGAAGGCGGCGGAAGGTGGCGGGAGGGGCGGGAACGTGTTAACAATCGAGCGGCTGCTTATCCACATCGATTGTTATCACAAGAAAGCCGACTGTCGGCTCTAAAAAACGGTCCACGGGTGACCCCGCGCCCCCCGCGCCCCCCGGTACAACCACTTAAAGCAGAATGACGTACAGGTAGGTGATTTTTTGGCAAATGGTTTGCAAGTCGCAATGAAATCGGAGGTTCCGAATCACGATCACGATCACGATTTCAAAGACACACAGCTGAATGCGATTTATTTCATTGTGGCTTGCGACTTAACCGCTTCAGCCCCGGAAGATTAACCCCCTTCCTGACTAGAGCACTTTTTGCAATATGGCACTGCGTCTCTTTAACTGACAATTGCGCGGTCGTGCGACGCTATACCCAAACAAAATTGACGTCCTTTTTTTCCCACAAATACAGCTTTCTTTTGGTGGTATTTGATCGCCTCTGCCGTTTTTATTTTTTGCGCTATAAACAAAAAAAGAGCGACAATTTTGGAAAAAAAAAAAAAGCATTGTTTTTTACTTTTTGCTATAATAAATATCCCCAAAAAATATATAAAAAAACTTTTTTTTTCCTCAGTTTAGACCGATACATATTCTTCTACATATTTTTGGTAAAAAAATCGCAATAAGCGTATATTGATTGGTTTGCCCAAAAGTTATAGCGTCTACAAAATAGGGGATAGTTTTATGGCATTTTTATTTTTAATTTTTTTTTTTTTTTAGTAATGGTGGCGATCTGCGATTTTTATCGGGACTGCGACATTATGGCGGACACATCGGACAATGTTGACACTTTTTTTTGGGACCATTGTCATTTATACAGCGATCAGTGCTATAAAAATGCACCGATTACTGTGTAAATGACACTGGCAGTTAAGGGGTTAACCACTAGAGGGGCAAAGAAGGGGTTAAGTGTGTCCTAGGGAGTGATTCTAACTGTGGGGGGGGGGATGGGCTTCAAGTTACATGACAGCGGTCACTGCTCCCGATGACAGGGAGCGGTGATCTCTGTCATGACACAAGCCAAGAACGGGGAAATGCCTTGTTTACATAGGCACTTCAACATTCTGAGGCTCCGTGACACGATCGTTGGGAGACTGGCGGACATCGAGTGTGCCGGTCCCGCGGGCACGGTCACGCTGTATGCGGCGCGTGCACGCCTGCTATCCCCGGCTCTTAAAGGAGACGTACAGGTACGCCCATTTGCCCACCGCTGCCATTGTGCCGACGTATATCGGTGTGCAGCGGTAGGCAAGTGGTTAATTTCACAGAAATCAAGTCGCAATGAAGTGGCAAATGGGGTGCATCTTATCGTGTGCGATTTTGAACTGTCAAATTGCACTAGTGAGAACCGTTTAAAAAAAAAAACGGATCCAAGGGCAAAATAGGTATCGTAACTGGTATTGGCAAGTACCTGAGAAAAAATACTCGGTCTTAAAAAAACTGGTATCAAGCTCATTATCAGAATTTATTTGACCTATATACACTCTACCTGTAAACAATATGTATAGTAGGTATAAATCATTTAAATACCTACAAAAGTAACTAAGGAAATGATATATATCTTTAATTTAGGTTTACGTGAACCCAATGTTTAATATTTGAAATTTCATGATATTTACCTATATAAACCCTACTGTAAAACAATGAGCTTACTTTATAGATCCTTGTAAACTTACTTTATGTATCTTTATAACATTGTATACTCAATAAACTTCTTTTGACAAGGAAAAAAACTGGTATCGTGTTCCTAGTATCGCTGAATGAATCTCATAATTGGAAGGGCAAAAATACTAATCCTTTGAGGTAAGTGGTTGACTGAACCACCCTCTGGCTTTTAATATGTCCTGGGGATTCCAGCTGATTCTGGCACTCTTCCAGCCCGCCATGAAAGTTCTTGGTTCTGAGCATTCTCACCCACAGCTGGATGTTGTCATTCCTTGTGTTACATTGTCTGTGAGATAAAACCCATCAGAGGGTTGCTTCATAATGGTTTCAGTATTTCTGTTGACGAAGGAACTCAAGAAAAGACATCTTACACCCGGATTAATTGGCAAAATTCTTAGAAAAATTGGGAGAACTCTTTTTGTGATAGGAAACCATGGTGGTATGCTTCGGTGAATGTATGGCAAGGGATTGCCCTGCAGAAAATGGGACGCTTGGCAGCAATGTCACCACAGTGCCACGGCTCACCAACATGGACTCCAGAACATCATTCTCAGAGGGGTGCTGGGAACTTTTAGACTTGTATGTGTAGTTAGTTAGATGAAGGAAAACTTCAAAGAAGCTCAATAGCTCAAGCAAGGGGTCTTCCATACAGCAAGGCTTCCCTCGACGGGCACCCAACAGCAGCTCAAACCATAGAAATACAGAGAGGAGAACCAGACCAAAACCGGTTGAAGGAGTCTAAAAGTCATATAAAAACATCCAGCGTGTTTCAGAGGCAATACCAATCCTACTTCATCAGGGCTACAAAAACAAACATAAAACATAGTGATAATGATCAGATATTGGGGTTGATTTACTAAAACTGGAGCATGCAAAATCTGCATAGAAACCAATCAGCCAATCAGACAAACCAGGTTTGTTTTCTAGGTTGCTTAAAGTGGTTGTAAATGTTTGATTTAAAAAAGAAAAATAACAAAACATGCCTATACTTACCTGCTCTGTGTAATGGTTTTGCACAGAGCAGCCCTGATCCTCCTCTTCTTGGGTCACCCACCGGTGTGCTCCAGGCCCCTGTGCAGGCGCGCTCCCGAGTCTCGCTGCTGTGTCCATTGACAGTGGAAAACAAGACTGCAGCAATTTAATAGTGCAAATGGGGAATATATTGAAGGGGACAAGCATTACATCTGTAATGCAAGGGTGAGTTTTTTAATCAGTCTCGTTATTTAATAGACACACCTCATATGAGTATATACCACACATTTTAGAACATCAAACATAACAACAAACTTGTCACATGAACTTCATTTGTCTCAACCGAACTAGAGAATGTTAAAAGACACAAAAGAAACAATATACATAGTAAAACATCAAATAATGAATGTAAATATATAATATAACAGATTAGCAGCATAGCTGATCTGCTACTTGTTATTCTACATGTATTTTTTTTTCTACCTTACTACAACATGCTTTGTTCCAGGACTGGGTACTGGGCAATATAAGACGTCAAGTATTGCACTTAAAGCAGTAGTAAAGCCCACTTTGTTATGTTTACCTACAGGTAAGCCTATAGGATGGTGATCAGTAGGGTTGAGGTCATGGCTCTGTGTGGGACACTTGAGTTCCTTCAATCCAAACTCATCAAACCATGTCTTTATGGATAGTAATCAGTGAAGGTTAAGGTCATGTCTTTGTGTAGGACACTTGAGTTCCTTCACACTATACTCATTAAACCATGTCTTCATGGATGGTGATCAGAAGGGTTGAGGTCATGTCTCTGTGTAGGAGGACACTTGTGTTCCTCCACACCAAACTAATCAAACCATATCTTTATAATTGGTGATCAGAAGGGTTGAGGTTATGTGTCTCTGTAGGACACTTTGGTTCCTTCAATCCAAACTCATCAAATCATGTCCTTATGGATAGAGATCAGTGAGGTTAAGGTCATGTCCCTGTGTAGGACACTTCAGTTCTTCCACACCAAACTAATCAAAACCATGTCTTCATGGTGCTGGCTTTGTACACAAGGGAACAGTCATGATGGGACAGAAAAGGATCTTCACCAAACTGTTCCCAAAGGGTTGGAGAATTCCAGAATGAAAATCTTACCTGTAGGTAAAATGAATATCTCCTATATGTACACTGACGTCACCGGCGCATGTGCTCTGAAGGCCCGGCATACCGTGCCAAACCTTCAGAGCTCCTTGCACGTGTTCTGTCGATCACTGCAAATCCTCAGATAAAATCCTTCGACAATCTGCGCATGCGCAATAGTAACGTCACTCCAGCTGATCTGCCGATAAACTGGCGTGACCTCAACACTGCACATGTGCAGATCGTCAGAGGCATTATCCAATGATCAGCAAATGACATCATGAAGTGTCGCGCGTGCAAGTCTCTAGCAGATCAGCTGGAGTGACTTCACTACTGTGCATGCACAGATCGTCGGAGGCCTTATCTGGCGATCTGCAGTCATCGACAGAACACCGGAAGCGAGGGCTCCCAGGCACATGCGCGAAAGTGACATCATAATGGCTCTGACCACTCACGGTGCTGGAGCCCCGCGAACCCGGAAGAAAGGCCTGGGGGAAGACATCAGCTCTCTCAGGGGTGACTGGGCACCACTGGAAGAGCTTAGTTCTAAGGTAAGTATTTCGTAATGTGCAAGTACTAGCACATTATGCCATTGTGTTTTTTTTTTGTTTTGTTTTTTATTCTGCAGCGGTTTATTACCGCTTTAATGAGTACGGTAATATATCACCTACAAGGCCAGCCCCTGCCTAGCCTGTCAATCAAACTCGCTATTTAGGTCTACTCAGACCAGCACCCGTTGCCTGAGCAATAGGTTCATTTCCTAGCCCATTAATCCAGTTGGCACTAGTTCCTGTGCTTCTTCATGCCTGTTTCTCTGGTTAACAACTTTGGCTAGTATTTTGACTACACTTGTTTGCAGTCTGCCCTGACCTTTAACCTGTCCCTGTTCGTGACATAGCCTGTCAACAGTGGGCACAGAGTGGACCCAAAGCGTGCCACAGGAGGTGCGGGAGGGCGGGGTCCTGGAAGGATGTCTATGAAAGCCCTTCTAGAACTGGAGAAATGCGCTATAGCCATCTTTTGGCTATAGCACGGTCGGGAACTGGTTAAAGTGACCATATCACAGTAGTAAATTGCAACGTTTTAAGGGACGCCTTCATCGGGCTTGCCTGAGGCTCTAATTGGCTTAAAAAGAGCACTGCGCCCCGAGCCCACCCAGTTGTGTGACAATAGCGAATTATTATACTTAGCTGGGGTAAGTACGGGGCTGGTGACCGACCGGGGGGGTTGGGCTGCCTGTGACCCAACTGACCAACCTAATGAGGCTCTAATTGGCTTAAAAAAAGCGTGGGCTTGGGGCACAGAGCACTGCGCCCCGAGCCGACCCAGTTGTGTGACAATAGCGAATTATTATACTTAGCTGGGGTAAGTACGGGGCTGGTGACCGACCGGGGGGGTTGGGCTGCCTGTGACCCAACTGACCAACCAGGGAGAGAGGGGGGTTGGAGCTGCGGCGGGTGGATTGTTTGCTGCCCCCCCCCCCCAAAAAAAACGATACCACCAACCGCCACTGCCCACTTGCATTAAGTCATCTCCAGGATATTCCACTTGAGGGCTACAACCTGGCACACCCACCAGGAAAGTCCATCACTTTTTTTTGGGATGGCCTGGTGAAGTTCTGGTGGCATATGGTTAGATTCAGAACCTCTCCCCTTTTTTAAGGCTCACACCTTCCCCAGGTGTGCAGATAGTTTGTCAGTGACACTTTGTCCTCAAAAGGCAAAAGTAGGAGGTGATAACTACAGGGAGTGAAAGGAGATCCCACCTTTGATGGTTGTTAGTGGAACAGATGCCCCTCGTCATGAGATTGCCCCTCACTTTTGTAGACGAAAACTGTCATTGGGCCAGGGTGTGGTGGTTGAACTCCTCAACAGGGGCACACAAATAAAAAAAAACCTTATAGGTTCTAACCCTTCCCCACTCAATCCAAAGCTCAAATATCATGTGAAATCATCCTTTAACATATAGGTAAATACAAGCTTTAACATAATATAACAAATAAGCTTTGATGTGTTCACGTAATTTTTTTAAATCTTCCATTAAAATAATAATGGGTGATTCTGCCATGAAATGATTTTTGATATTTAGGAAACTAATTGTTGCCAAGTTAGGGTTTACATCTCAGCACCTAAGACACTCTTGGCTTGGAGAGCAGGGAAGATGTTGGCAGCAGTCCATGGACCACATGGTATTACAGTATAAGAGTCACCCCGTCCAGCATTTTCTATTCAAGTTATCAGATGTCACTCCAGATAACATCTGAATATTCTGATAGCTACCACAGCAGAGATCAGATTAGAACCTGCTGGTTATTCTCAGAAATGAACTTAATATCTCCTTCCTGTCACAGTAACATTTAAGTCGCAAATTTCGAGGACAGTATCAGGTTTGAAGGTCTGGATTCAACAATTTTGCCCCTGCAAGCATTTTTTTTTTTGGTTTCAGTACTGACTACCTGCACCCACAAACTTTTTCTTTTTTTTTTTTGTTCTACAATTTAAAGTTCTTATCATCTAATTGTGTCTTCTGGGCTTTATTTTTCATTAAGACCCAGCTCCAGCCAAAAATATACTCACCGGCCACTGTACACCTTGCTAGTACCAGGTTGGACCCCCTTTTGCCTTCAGAACTGCCTTCATTCTTCGTGGCATAGATTCAACAAGGTGTTGGAAGCGTTCCTCAGAGATTTTGCTCAATAGTGACATGATAGCATCACGCAATTTCTGCAGATTTGTCGGCTGCACATCCATGATGTGAATGTCCCTTTCCACAACATCCCAAAGGTGCTCTATTGGATGAGATCTGGTGAGTGTGGTGCTCTATTGGATGAGATCTGGTGAGTGTGGTGCTCTATTGGATGAGATCTGGTGAGTGTGGAGGACATTGGAGTACAGTGACCTCATTGTCCAGTGGTGAGATGATTGGAGCTTTGTGACATGGTACATTATCCTGCTGGAAGGAGCCATCAGAAGATGGGGACACTGTAGTCATAAAAGGATGGACATGGTCAGCAACAATACTCAGGTATCTTTTAAACGATACTCAATTTGGTACTAAGGGGCCCAAAGTGTGCCAAGAAAATATCCCCCACACCATTACACCACCACCACCAGCCTGAACCGGTGATACAAGGCAGGTTGGATCCATGCTTTCATGTTGTTTATGCCAAATTCTGACCCTACCAGCTGAATGTTGTAGCTGAAATCGAGACTTATCAGACCAGGCAACATTTTTCCAATCTTCTATTGTCCAGTTTTGGTGAGCCTGTGCGAAATGTAACCTCAATTTTCTAGTTCTTAGCTGACAGGAGTGGCCCCCGGTTTGGTTTTCTGCTACTGTAGCCCATCCGCTTCAAGGTTTGATGTGTTGTGGGTTCAGATATGGTTTTCGGCATACCTTGGTTGTAAGCCAGGACAGAAGGTCCCGCTGCCATCCCTTCAAGCAATGTAGAGTAGGATAGTTCTCCTGGGGTTTCCCATGCCCATGGTACTCTGTGAAGACAAGGTCACTACCCCTGGGTTTGGGCAGGAGCAGGTTAAAGATCACTCGTACTCCAGCGCTACAAAAAACCCAACAAAACTCCCCCTTCATCAGGGCTTGGAGCACAGGAATAAAGACTTGAAATGGACTCAAACATCAAATAAAAACTAGAGGAACCTGTATTAAGAATCTCTATTAAAGCTATAGAGCTGTCAATGGATGTCAGGGACAAGATTGTAGACCTATACAAGGCTGGAATGGGCTACAAGACCATCGCCAAGCAGCTTGGTGAGAGGGTGACAACAGTTGGTGTGATTATTCGCAAATGGAAGAAACAGAAAATAACTGTCAATCTCCCTCGGTCTGGGGCTCCATCCAAGATCTCACCTTGTGGAGTTTCAATGATCATGAGAACGGTGAGGAATCAGCCCAGAACTACGGGGGAGAATCTTGTCAATGATCTCAAGGCAGCTGGGACCATAGTCACCAAGAAAACAATTGGTAACACACTACACCACGAAGGATGGAAATCCTGCAGTGCCCACAAGGTCCCCCTGCTCAAGAAAACACATGTACAGGACCGTCTGAAGTTTGCTAATGAACATCTGAATGATTCAGAAGAGAACTGGGTGAAAGTGTTGTGGTCAGATGAGACCAAATCGAGCTCTTTGGCATCAACTCAACTCGCCGTGTTTGGAGGAGGAGGAATGATGCCTATGACCCCAAGAACACCATCCCCACCGCCAAACATGGAGGTGGAAACATTATGCTTTGGGGGGGTTTTCTGCTAAGGGGACAGTACAACTTCACCGCATCAAAGGGATGATGGACTGGACCATGTACAATCAAATCTTGGGTGAGAACCTCCTTCTTTCAGCCAGGGCATTGAAAAATGGGTCATGGATGGGTCTTCCAGCATGACAATGACCCAAAACACATGGCCAAGGCAACAAAGGAGTGGCTCAAGAAGAAGCACATTAAGGTCCTGGAGTGGCCTAGCCAATCTCCAGATCTTAATCCCATAGAAAATATGTTGAGGGAGCTGAAGGTTCGAGTTACCAAACGTCAGCCTCCAAACCTTAATGACTTGGAGAGGATCTGCAAAGAGGACAAAATCCCTCCTGAGATGTGTGCAAACCTGGTGGCCAACTACAAGAAATGTCTGACCTCTGTGATTACCAACAAGGGTTTTGCCACCAAGTACCAAGTCATGTTTTGCGAACGGGTCAAATATTTATTTCACTCATTAAAATGCAAATCAATTTATTACTTTTTTGAAATGCGTTTTTCTGGAAATTTTTTTGTTGTTTTTCTGTCTCTCACTTTAAAATAAACCGACCATTAAAATTATAGACTGATCATTTCTTAGTCAGTGGGCAAACGTACAACATCAGCAGGGGGTCAAATACTTTTTTCCCCCCCTCACTGTATGTGATGATATTTTTGGTGACAGGTTCTCTTTAATGAGACCTTCATGGTCTAAAAGACCCTGGATGTCTCCCCTGTGCTCCACTGAATGCAATGCACATCGCACTGCAGTACATCCTTTACTGGCCTTGATGGCCAGGGAAACAGTCAACGGGGACCCGGAAGTGACGTCACTTCCGGGTCTACAACTAGAAGGGACGTGTGTCCGCTCTCCTCCCTCCCTTCCACCCGGCAGCACCCGCTATGTCGGTCCCGGGGCCCGCAACCTGGCGCCTTGGGTTTGTTGAGACCTAGCACCTGCTTACTTCGGCATTATCCACAGACAGCTGAACTCTTCAATTCAATAAGACATAAAAGTTGAATCAAAAAGGCACCGCTTCACACTATAAGGTCGCAGGAACAGCATGCGATTTTGAAAAGGAATCGCACCGCATTCCTGTTCAAATCACAAGCGACTATTCATCAGTGCGATTTGAGGCATTATTCTGTATGGCGCAAATCGCATCAAAATCGTGCAGGACCCTTTCTTTTTTTTTTTGCCACATCAGAATCAGATCCGATTCTGCAAATTGCACTGCGTTTTGCGAACTGATATTGGGGTGTCGTTAACATGACATACACACCCACACCCACACAGCGGTTTCGCATGAATAGGGTGCGATTTGGATGTTATGCGGAATCCGCACAGAATTTGCAGCGAGTTTGTGCCACTTGAGTGTGAACCGGGGCTTAGCCTTTCCAAAAACTCAGCAATTTTTGCCGCGATTGTAGCGTGATTTTTTTTTCGCTCGACCATAATGACAAAATCACCCCGTGTTTGGGGTGTTGTTAAGAAATAATGGCATCCGCAAACGCGTTCCGCGTTGGGCAGAATTGCGGCAATTCCACCTGCGATTCGTAACGTTAGGGGGTGAATGGAGCCTAGGCTCCCCCGTTCACACCTCTGCGGCTTTAAAAATCGCGCTACGTCGGCTCTATTTTAAAGCCGTACATCGGTGCGATTTGCCGATTCCATTGCCGCTTGCAACTTCGTACAACAGAATTCGATGCAGCGCAGGAACCTTTTTCAAAGTCGCTACAAAGTGAGTCGCGGGAATTTGTACAGCGGTTTTTATTTATTTTTTTGGATCGTTTTTTGACCGGCGTCATTCATTTGAATGGGCCGCAATCCGCTGCAAAAACGCTTCAATAGAAGCTCATCTTGGCACAGAGTCAGGAGCGTTTGCAGCCGCGATTGTAGTGCGATTTGACGCTCGACCATCGCGGCAAAATCACCCCGCGTTTGGGGTGCCATTAGGACATAATGGCATGGCAAACACGTTTCCGCGTTTCACATCGATTCTGGAATCGCGGGCAGAATTGTGGCGATTCCACCTGCGATCCGGAATGCGTAAGGCCCCTTTCACACTTGTGCAACCTGAAAGTCGCACAATTTTTGCCGCGACTTTGACGCGATTTTGACACGACTTGAAGCAATCCCTGTGTAATCTTGTCACATCAAAGTCGGACCAGAGTAGTGCAGGGACTACTTTGAAGTCGGTGCGACTTGAAGTCGCACAGATATGAACGGTACTCATTGGAAATCATGGGGTACGACTTGTCATGCAACTTTGCAGTTCCAAGTCGCAGGACAAGTCTCTCAAGTGTGAAAGGGGCCTAAGGCTCCATTCACACTTGTACGATTCCAAAGTTCAGCCGAGATTGGAGATCAACTTTGGTAAAACTTTGGATGGGTGCAGTTGCATTGTAGGCCCCTTTCAGACTTGTGCGACTTGTCCTGCGACTTGGGACTACACACACCCCATGATTTCCAATGACTACCGTTCATATCTGTGTGACTTCAATGTAGTCCCTGCACTACTTTGGTACAACTTTGATGCGACTTGAGGTCCATAGACTACACAGGCATTACTTCAAGTCGCGCCAAAGTCCCGGCAAAATCGCGTCAAAGTTTGCGGCAAAAATTGCGTGACTTTCGGGTGGCACAAGTGTGAAAGGGGCTTTAGGTACGACACTCATGCAACTTCTGAGGGTTAACATTGAAGGCTATGGCCCTCAAGTTGCATGAAAGTCGGACCAAAGTAGTGAAGTTGTTGCGACTTTTGTGCATATATGAATGAGTATCATTAGAAAACACGGGGAAGGACTTGTCATGCCATTTTGATGTCCAAAGTCGCAGGACAAGACGCACAAGTATGAATGGAGCCCTAGGCCCCTTTCACACTTGTGCGACTTGTCCTGCGACTTTGGACTGCAAGGTCACATCACAAGTCGTCCCCCATGATTTCAAATTAGTACCGTTTAGATCTGTGCAACTTCAAAGTAGTCGACTTTGATGCGACTTGAGGCCCATAGCCCTCAAGGTTACACAGGCATTGCTTCAAGTCGTGGCAATGCCGAGGAACTTTCAGGTCGTACAAATGTGAGAGGGTCCTAAGCCCCCATTTACACCGATTCGGCATTGAAATCGTGCTACTTCAGCGCAAATTTAAAGCCGCACATCGGTGCGATTTGCACTGCCAATTTCATTGCGGCTTTCAACTTCCTACAACAGAAGTGGATGCAAGTTGCAATGAAACCGGCAAAAAGTAGTGCAGGAACCTTTTTCAAAGTCGCTACAACGTGAGTCTCGGCAATTTGTGCGGTCCCACGGCTGACAATGGGGCTTGCGACTTTCATTTAGAACTGTCAAATCGCATGACGAATCGCACCGGTGTGAACCGGGGCTAAAAGTAACAATTTAGAAATGTTATTTATGGATTTAGCAACCTGTTACTTTTTTTTTCTGCCTTACATCATTCAGCCTAGGTTACCACTATTGCGAGCTGAA
Organism: Lithobates clamitans; assembly: GCA_037952925.1. NCBI lineage: Eukaryota > Metazoa > Chordata > Amphibia > Anura > Ranidae > Lithobates > Lithobates clamitans. The sequence goes on from JBBGZY010002243.1 coordinate 109,041, forward strand.
AGTCGCGCAATTTTGCCGCGATTTTGATGCGACTTGAAGCAATGCCTGTGTACTCTTGAGTTCTATGGACCTCCAGTCGCATCAAAGTCGGACCAAAGTAGTAGTAGTAGACTTGAAGTCGCACAGATATGAACGGTACTCATTGGAAATCATGGGGGACGACTTGTTATGCAACTTTGAAGTCCCAAGTCGCAGGACAAGTTGCACAAGTGGAAATGGAGCCTAAAAAGTGAAAAAAAAAGTGTGACTCGGCGGATAGGAAGAGACAGTGGAAATAGGGGGGACTTTCATTTGGAACTGCCAAATCGCATGATGAATCGCACCGGTGTGAACCGGGGCTAAAAGTAACAATTTAAAAATGTCATTTATGGATTTAGCAACCCGTCACTTTTTTTTTTAACCGAGTCACATCATTAAGGCTCAGTTTCCACTTGTGTGACTTGTCGTGCGACTTGGGACTGCAAAAGTCGCATGACAAGTCGTACACTATGATTTCCAATGAGTACCGTTCATATCTGTGCGACTTCAAGTTGCAGCGACTTTAAAGTACTCCCGTTACTACTTTTGGTGTTACTTTGATGCGACTTGAGGTCCATAGACCTTAAGATTACACAGGCATCGCTTCAAGTCGCATCAAAATCGCAGCAAAAAAAATTGTAACAAAATTGCGCAACTTTTAGTGGAAGCCTAGGCTAAAAAGTGAAAAAAAAAAAAAAAGCGACGTGTCGGATAGGAAGAGATGTGGGTAATAGGACTTTCATTTGGAACTTTCAAATCGCATGATGAATCGCACCGGTGTGAACCGGGGTTAAAAAGTAACAATTTAAGATTTTATTTTTGGATTTAGCAACCCGTCCCTTTTTTTTTTTAATGCGTTACATCATTAAAAAGCAAAAAAAAAAAAGCAAAAAAAAAAAAAAGCGGCGTGTCGGATAGGAAGAGACAGTGAAAATAGGGAGGACTTTCATTTGGAACTGTCAAATCGCATGACGAATCGCACTGGTGTGAACCGGCGCTAAAAGTAATAATTTTATTTATGGATTTAGCAACCCGTCACTTTTTTTTTTTTTTTCTACGTTACATCATTAAAAAGTAAAAAAAAAAAAAAAGCAGCGTGTCGGAAGAGACGGTAGAAATAGGGAGGAAATTGGTGACATGCGTCCCCATGTATGGGCAGCTGAGCGGTGAGCGGTGCGTCTCCTCGGCTCGCTGTTCTCAGTATCTGTTTAGATTTTGTGTCTATATTTAAACCCTGATTGCTTCCCCTCCCCTCCTTCCTCTCTCTCTCTCTCTCCCTCTCTCTCTCTCTCGGGTTCAGGTCTAGTTTGGTGGGGAGGGTCGCAGTCCTCGTATCTCAGCCCCGGGGACACCACGCCAAGGCTCAGAACGCTGAGTGACAGGCGAGGAGCGGAAGCTGCCAGCCAGCAAGAAGTTTTCAGAAGTTGCGCAGTTTTCTGCAGAAGTCTGACCGTGGCACGGCTCTGAACGTTCAGGAAATGGAGGTAACTGTTTTTTTTTAAATTTTTTATTATTGTATTAGATTTATTTTGCATTGTGTCGTGTTTTGCGCTTATTTGGCATTGGGCGCTGATGTCCGGTGCAACCTTTCTACCGGCGGTGCTCTGTACCTGGAGGTCACCACCACTGAGCTCCACCAATACAGATCACCGCTCTGTTATGGTGACCCAGAGGCTTCCTTACTATGAGGTACCATCCAAAATCAGGAGCTGGATAATGACTTTATTGGGGTTTTCTTTTTTTTTTCTTTTCTTTTTTTTTTTTTTTTTGTTTTGTGTTTTTTTTTCTTTTCTTTTTTTGTTTTTTCTTTTGTTTTTTTTTGTTTTTTTTCTTCTTTTTTTCTTTTGTTTTTTTTTTGTTTTCTTTTTTCTTTTTTTCTTTTTTTGTGTGTTGTGTTTTTTTTTCTTTTGTTTTTTTTTTTTCTTTTCTTCTTTTGTTTTTTTTTTCTTTTGTTTTTTGTTTTTTTTTGTGTGTTGTGTTTTTTTTTCTTTTCTTTTTTTTTTCTTTTTTTCTTTTCTTTTTCTTTTCTTTTTTGTTTTATTTTGTTTTTTGTTTTTTCTTTTTTTTCTTTTTTGTTTTTTTTTCTTTTCTTTTTTTTTCTTTTCTTTTTTCTTTTTTGTTTTATTTTGTTTGTTTTTTTGTTTTGTTTTGTGTTTTTTGTTTTTTTGGGGTTTTTTTTTGTTGTTTTTTTTTACTTCTCTGTTCGGTTATTTTTATTGAAAAGTATTTTTCTTACATTGTGAGCACTGAACTTATTCTCTCTGGAGATAAGACGTTTGAGAGGGGATATGATTTCAATATACAAATACCGGACTGGTGACCCCACAATAGGGATAAAACTTTTTCACGGAAGGAAGTGTAACAAGACTCGTGGCCACTCATTAAAATTAGAAGAAAAGAGGTTTAACCTTAAACTACGTAGAGGGTTCTTTACTGTAAGAGCGGCAAGGATGTGGAATTCCCTTCCACAGGCGGTGGTCTCAGCGGGGAGCATTGATAGCTTCAAGAAACTATTAGATAACCATTAGAACGACCACAATATACAGGGATATACAATGTAATACTGACATATAATCACACACATAGGTTGGACTTGATGGACTTGTGTCTTTTTACGACCTCACCTACTATGTAACTATATGTAACATAGGGAAACATAAGACAAAACCCAACAAATGACAACAAAACACAAACAAACGCCAACATAACCAAAGAAAAAAAAAAAGTCAAGCCTCAGTTCACACTGTCGCAACTTGTCATGCGATTTGACAGTTCCAAATCAAATTCGCACCCTAATGTCGGCAAATCTATTCGGTTAATTTTTATTGAAAAGTCTTTTTCTTACATAGAGAAACATAAGACAATACACAACAAAGAAAATGACAATAAAAAACATACAAACGCAAACGTAACCCAAAAAAAAAAAAAAGCAACACACCGGTGTGACTTGTCATGCGATTTGACACTTCCAAATTGCATGACAATTCGCTCCCTATTGCCAACAATGGAAATGTTCTAATCAGTGCGACTCTGGCTTTGCTGTGCCGCTCCGATTCGAAAAAAAAAAAAAAAGGTTCCTGCACTATTTTTGGCAATTTCAGGTGCGATTTGCATAGACATCTGTGGTGTGACCTGTCATGTGATTTGACAGTTCTAAAATGTCGCATGACAAGTCGTGCCCTATTGTCAGCAATGGAACCGTTCAAATTGGCGCTGTGCCGCCACTGATTTAAAAAATAAGTTCATGCACAGTTTTTTTTGTGATTTCAGCTGCGACTTGCATATACATCTCGTGCATGAAGTCGCACAGATGTCAGGCAAGTTGCACCAGAAATCGCACTGACCCGCAGCTTTGAAATGACATTCACACTTGTGCGACTTCAAAATCGTGCTCTTTCCATTGTGATTTTACAGTGCGACTTTATGCGATGTCGATGGAACCTTAAGGCAATTTTCATGTGACTTTGGAGGTGTGCAACTTTGGCTTTGACCATGTGACTGTAAGGGAGATTTTAGTAAAATTGGAGGACTCAGAATCTGGTGCAGCCGTGCATGTCAGCCAATCAGCTTCTAACGTCATCTTGTTCAATTAAGCTTTTTCAGTAATGTCCGAGTTCACACTAGTGCAATGCCAGACATCGCATGTGATTCGCACCGCATTGCTTTGTAGATCACATGCGATGTCTGTGCAATGCAAATTCAGCCATACAAACTGTATGGCTGAATTTGCATCACATTCGCAGCAAACTCGCGCAGGACCCATTTTTTTTTGTCCGCACCAGATTCGGATCGCAGGCAGCAACTACGCCACAAATGTCCCTTTGTGTCTACAGTGCGTTTTGAGATTTTAAAAAGCGTTACTAGCGGAGAGGCAAGAGGCAACGAAAATGCATCAAAGATGCACCAATGCTATTAATGTATTCGGTGCGCTAACAGCCAGGCAGTTAGCATTTTCAGAAAGAGGATCGGTGACAGCTTTTGTGTGCGACTTTTCCTGCGACAAAGTCGCATGACAAGTTGTACCCCATGATTTCCAATGAGTGCCGTTCATATCACCGACTTCAAAGTAGTCCCTGTACTACTTTGGTCCGACTTTGATGCGAGTTGAGGTCACAGGCATTCCCTGAAATCACGTCAAAATCGCAGCAAAATCCCAGGGCTTTCAAGTCGCGGGGCGGTGTGAAAAGGGCCTTAAAGTGATAATAAAGGCCAAAAAATAAAATAAATAACAAACATGTCTGTGCAAAACCATTACACAGAGCAGGTCAGTATGACATGTTTGATATTTATTTTTTTGCCTGGTTCCTCCTCTTTGCGGGTCCCCCGCTGGTGCTCCTGGCTCCTCCCTCCTGCCCATTTCCCCCCCGCAGCAAGCAGCTTGCAATGGGGGGCACCCCAGTAAGCACGCTGCGCTGTATTTCCATTCAAACACAGAGCTGCGGCTCCGCCCCCCTCTTTCTCCTCATTGGCTGTCAGGCTGTGATTGACAGCAGCGGGAGCCAATGGCTGCTGTCTCAGCCAATGAGGATGGAGAGTCCCCCAGAGAGCCAAGGGTCTCGTGCACATTGCTGGATCGAGAGGGGCTCAGGTAAGTATTTGGGGGGGAGGGGGTGCTGCACTGAGAAGGTTTTTTAACTTTCATGTATAGAATGCCTTTAGAACCCCTTTAACCTCACCACCACACCTTACAATCTGATTGTACAATCTCCAACAAGGGTGCAGGCAGGCAGTGGTCTCCCTGATCAGTAACAGGTTAATTGGATAGTTTAGGTAGGTCCTCATTGATTGGATAGTTTAGGTAGGCCCTCATTGATTGGATAGTTTAGGTAGGCCCTCATTGATTGGATAGTTTAGGTAGGCCCTCGTTCATTGGATAGTTTAGGTAGGCCCTCGTTCATTGGATAGTTTAGGTAGGCCCTCGTTCATTGGATAGTTTAGGTAGGCCCTCATTGATTGGATAGTTTAGGTAGGCCCTCGTTTATTGGATAGTTTAGGTAGGCCCTCATTAACTGGATAGTTTAGGTAGGCCCTCATTGATTGGATAGTTTAGGTAGGTCCTCATTGATTGGATAGTTTAGGTAGGTCCTCATTGAATGGATAGTTTAGGTAGGCCCTCATTGATTGGATAGTTTAGGTAGGCCTTCGTTGATTGGATAGTTTAGGTAGGTCCTCATTGAATGGATAGTTTAGGTAGGTCCTCATTGAATGGATAGTTTAGGTAGGCCCTCATTAACTGGATAGTTTAGGTAGGCCCTCATTGATTGGATAGTTTAGGTAGGCCCTCATTGATTGGATAGTTTAGGTAGGCCTTCGTTGATTGGATAGTTTAGGTAGGTCCTCATTGAATGGATAGTTTAGGTAGGTCCTCATTGATTGGATAGTTTAGGTAGGCCCTCATTGATTGGATAGTTTAGGTAGGCCCTCATTGATTGGATAGTTTAGGTAGGCCCTCGTTTATTGGATAGTTTAGGTAGGCCCTCATTAACTGGATAGTTTAGGTAGGCCCTCATTGATTGGATAGTTTAGGTAGGTCCTCATTGATTGGATAGTTTAGGTAGGTCCTCATTGAATGGATAGTTTAGGTAGGCCCTCATTGATTGGATAGTTTAGGTAGGCCTTCGTTGATTGGATAGTTTAGGTAGGTCCTGATTGAATGGATAGTTTAGGTAGGTCCTCATTGAATGGATAGTTTAGGTAGGCCCTCATTAACTGGATAGTTTAGGTAGGTCCTCATTGATTGGATAGTTTAGGTAGGCCCTCATTGATTGGATAGTTTAGGTAGGCCCTCATTGATTGGATAGTTTAGGTAGGCCCTCGTTTATTGGATAGTTTAGGTAGGCCCTCATTAACTGGATAGTTTAGGTAGGCCCTCATTGATTGGATAGTTTAGGTAGGCCTTCGTTGATTGGATAGTTTAGGTAGGCCCTCATTGATTGGATAGTTTAGGTAGGCCCTCATTGATTGGATAGTTTAGGTAGGCCCTCATTTATTGGATAGTTTAGGTAGGCCCTCATTGACTGGATAGTTTAGGTAGGTCCTCATTGATTGGATAGTTTAGGTAGGTCCTCATTCGACATATTTTGGTGGATCCAATGCCGTCACCACCACACGTTACAATCTGATTGTACAATCTCCTTTGGAATGACCAACAGGAAGCAATGGGCTTCCTGATAACTTAGGTTGATTGGATAGTTTATGTCAGTCCTCCTTGTTTTGGCAGCTCTTAGGATCACCATACACATTACAATCTGACCATATCAACTTTGGATTTACCAAAACCATGTAATATAAGCACCATATCCAATCTAAAGGAGATTGTGCAAACAGATTGCAATGTGTGTGGTGAGCTTAAAGCCGAATGTACAGTCAGATTGTAACATGTATGATGAGCCTTACTTGCCACATACGCTACAATTGGATTGTATGATCTTCATTAGGCTCGCTATACACATTACAATTTGACCGTAAACCTTTGTACAATCAACTTTAGATTTACCAAGTCTATGTAAGGGCGACCACACACATTACAATCTGGTTGTACAATCGTCTTCGGATCTACCAGCAAGTATCTAATGCAAGGGCCGGCCTGATTGGATAGAAGTGAACTGGATAGCTTTGGTATAGAGGGTATCCAATCAGAAAGACCCTTTGCACCACATAGTTGTTGGTAGATCTAAGTCCCTATTCACACTTGTGTGATTGTCATGCGACTTTGTACATCAAAGTCAAGCATGACAAATGGTTCTCAATGTTTTCCAATGATAACCATTCATATGGTATGTGTGACTTAAAGTTGCAGCGACTTCATTCACTACTTTGGTCGGACTTTCATGCAACTTGAGTGCCATAGACTGCAATGTAAACCCTCAAAAGTTGCATGAAAGTCACACTTTGAATGTTATACATGCGACAGTTGTGCAACAGTTGTTCATAATCACTGGTCAAAGCCAAAGTTGCATCCAAGTCGCACCCATCCAAAGTTGTGTCTAAGTTGCCTCAAATGTGCGTTAAAGTTGCACAACTTTGGAGTCGTACAAGTGTGAATGGAGCCGTAGGCTCCGTTTCCACTAGTGCAACTTGTCATGCGACTTTGGACACATAAAGTCGCATGACAAGTCACAGCCCATTGATTTCAATGGCACCCATTCCAATCTATGTGACTTAAAGTTGCAGCAACTTTGAAAAGGTGCCTGTACTACTTTTGTGCGACTTTTGATGCGGCTTTGATCCAGAGAGTGTAAAGCTGGATCAAAGCTTCACTTAAAGTTGCATCAAAGTCGCACTCCAAAGTTGCACTCCAAATAGCGCAACTTTGGGGTCCCAATAGTGGAAACGTAGACTAAAAGAGATTGTACAATCAGATTGTGACATGTATCTCTAAAGACGTGATTGGAATTGCAGGTGCGCAATTTTGCCGGGGTTCCAGAATTGCGGCAAAAGGCAGGGCACGCTTGCAATGCCATTACTTGTTAATAGCACCCCCATACTTGGTGCGATTTTGCCACAATTAATTGCGCTGAAATCGCGGCAAAAATCTCAATGCGCAAAGCTTGCCACGCAAAAAAGGAGCAGGAGCTTCTTTTGGGCGACGGTGTCGTGTGCTATGCGACTTTGCTGCGGTTACAGCAGGATTTGTCACGGCAGCGCAGACGCACCCTGCGTTTTGGCCGCGATTTTGGAATCCCCGCGATTGCGCCCACGTTTCCAATCGCCTAGGTGTGAATGGAGCCATAATAAGGAGTGCAAATGAGTGCAAAGTGCTCCATATGGTCACATTGTATCCAGATCAGTGCAAGACGACGTGTGATTGGCTGAGTGCTCTTTGCAATGTTAGATAAAAGTAATAACTGCGGGGGGAAGGGTCGTCTTCTCAATGTACAGACTGTCATGTGATCAGGTTGATCATCGGAGGGTTAAATCTTCAGTATCTCCCCCATCTCTTCCTTCCCCTGTGACCGCGTTTATTTTTTCTTGCGACATCTGCAGCGTTTCATCACGCGGGTGCCTATTTGCTGCGAGCTGCGAAGTTTATAGGGGGCGATGCAAGGCGATAAGTCACGTTTTTCCTGTGGGTGGGGGGGATCCTGTTTGCATCGTTCAGTGGATATCCTTTGTAGAATGATGTATATATCGCAACACAGCGACCCAGCACTGGAAACGATGCGGGGCTGATGTGTGACGAGCCATAGAGGAGATAACGAACGCTCTGCGGGTGCAGAGAGATTCCAGAACGGCGTCAGATCGCCATGGGCTCAGTACAGGCTGGCACTTGTGGATTACAGATGGCTGGGGGGGGGGGGGGTCTGCCATACTCTATACTAGTGATGGTGAACCTTGGCACCCCTAGATGTTTAAGAACTACATTTCCCATGATGCTCATACACTCTACAGTGTAGTTGAGCATCATGGGAAATGTAGTTCCAAAACATCTGGAGTGCCAAGGTTCATCATCACTGCATGCTTTATAGTGTAACTAACGGCTAAACTTTTATTTTTTAGCTTTGGAAAGAGTGGAGAAGGGATTAGAACCCCTGTCAAGTTTTTATTGCTGTCTGTGCCCCAAGTTAGGGGGAGTCACCCTCTCTATGTGTCCTGCTTACCATTATCATTGAAAGTGAAAATAAAAGAAAACCCTACATTTTTTTGGTTGTCACCAGAACAGGAATAGAGGGGAAATCTTCCAATGAGGACACTAGTGCTGGTGACATCCCAGGAGGGATTTCCACTCGATTCCTGTTTTGCATCGCTGTCCCGGTTTTTGTGGGACTGTCCCGGATTTTGTGGGACTGTCCCGGATTTTGTGGGACTGTCCCGGATTTCGGGGGACTGTCCCGGATTTCGAGGGACTGTCCCGGATTTGGAACAAAGCTCCCTCTGTCCCTCTTTCCTCCTCATTCGTCCCTCATTTTGGTCTCATCTATATAGTTGTATATAAAATGCACTTTTTATCTTTAAACCCTCTTTCACACTGAACACGGCTTTGAAATCGTGCAACTTCATCTGAAATCATGTAAAACCAATAGTTCCGCGCTTAGGTAAAAAAAGGAAGGAACTGCAGCCCCCCAGCGCAGAATCGCACCAATGTGCAATTCCAAAAAGATTAGAGTCAGAAAACAAGGGTGATTGGCGCTGTTCCACTAAGATCAAACAGACTAGTGTGGTATATCAAGTGAACTGTGACACAAACCACGCATAAATAACAGTGTGTAAGATGAAGGCAAATTAAACATGTACAACACCTGCCCTCATGAAAAAGTGCAGCGTGTATTCACTCCTTAGTGAACCAAAAATAAATCAAGATCTGGGTGAATCAAAAAAAATAAATAAATTATTATTGTGAATGGAAAAGGATTCCCAAGCAAACTATCAGAAAATCCTTGAATCATAGGTTCATCGTAATAAACATCAATGTGCATTTAAAAATGTAATCTATAATCACAATTGTAGATGAGAAAATTAAATTAAATTAAAAATGAAAATAAAAAATAGCGTCCACAAAAAAAGTGTCCCACAAACTATAAGTAAATTATAAAATGAAAAGGGGCCTTAGGTGCAAAATTCTTCATACGGTGCAAATCGTGAATCTTTTAAATCCTAGCAATGATCTTAATGCCGTGAAGTCCTCCTGTCATCCAAAACGCCCCCCAATGTGCCCTCACTCACCGAAGGAGGACACCCCTGCAGGGGTATCAGGCCTGTCAGCTGTATCTCGCAGCTATGGTCCTTGGTAGGGGCTCCTATTCGGATCTCCACTCTCGGTGTCCAGGCTGGCTCCAATCAATCTCCACAAGCACATCCATATGAAATGAAAATGAATCCCATCGCGTAATTCCGTAAAAATATTAAGGCTTTATTGAATATCTAAAATCGGATTAACAATGTCCCGCTGTCTGGTACACAGTCAGACTAAATGGGAGAAGACAGTGCGGTGTGGCGTGCGTTCCACCGCTCGTTCCACTCCCGGAAGCAGAAGCAATCAGACAAGACGTATGCGTATCACTTGGCCACGCCTTACGCGTTTCGTCATCAGACGTCATCTGAGGCGCGGCCATCTTGGTACTCCATACGTCTTATATATGCGATGGAGGCGCCAGGAGGCCAATCATGGTGGAAGACCCGCCCCTCAGCCCTGATGGATTACATCCAAAGTGCCATCTAGTGGATGAAAAGAAGACTACTTATGTGTAATTATATACGGCGCCTCCATCATAAGCCAGAAGGAGAAGAAGAAAGGGATATTAAAAGCAAATACACAATCCTAAGGTACCAGTACAAAGGTAAATTAACAAAAAACATTCAGAAAAATAATCTATAAAACTACAGTTTGTATATACTAATGAAGATGAAAATAAAAATAAAAATAAAAATAAATTACATAAATTGCATATGTGAGTGGATAATACAAAACTGAAAAAAAGGAAGAAGAAAAAGACCTAAATCCTAGAGTGAAAATTCTATTCCCGCATGGAGATCCATACCCCCAATGGCCTAAACGTATGGAATATATATTAATATAAAAATATCACGAATTGATATAAAAATATATAAAATATATATAAAATATATATAAAAAAAAATTTTTAAAATGCAAAATACAAAATGTGATGTGATATATGCGTATACCATACAAAATGGGCCTACGGCCAAACTATCCAATATATCCTCATAGGTATTGTCCTCTATATATAAAAAGGGAGCATCTAGGAGAGTGGATAAAACCTAAATAAAAAATTTTTTAAAATTATTTGAAAAAATCCTTTATATATATGAATAAAAATATTATGGGTAATGCAGAATCTGGTTAAAGTGCATATACAGAAAGGAAGGGTGCCTGGGCTGTAAAATGACTGCCTACAGTATGTGACCTGTAACTATAGACCTATAACAATCCTGAGGGGGACCTGCAGTTAGAAATTCGATAAAAAACAGTTCAGGTCTATCTCTACATTGAGTCCCCTAGGGACTAGGCAATCAAGACGATGTATCCATCTGGTTTCATTCTGAGAAATTAGTTTCTTCTTGTTGCCTCCCCTCCATTGTTCTTTAATAGTGTCAATGCCGTAGAATATCAAACCCGATGGATCCCTATGGTGATATTCATCAAAGTGCCTAGAAAGATTATGTTTAGGGAACCCCTTTTTGATATTATTAATATGTTCCCTAATGCGTACACGTAGGGGTCTTGTAGTCCGGCCCACATATTGTAGTCGGCACGGACACTCGATGACGTATGTAACATGGGTGGTATCACAGGTGACAAGCTCCCTGATATCGTATTCCTTACCACTTCTTGATTTGAAAGAGGTCCTCTTCTTAGGTTGCCTCTTACTAACCCTACATCCCAAGCACTTCTGGCACCTATAAAAACCTTTCATATCGGCAAACAGTTTCACACTTCTGGGGGGATCAACAACATTATGAACCAGATGGTTTCTGAGTGTCGGTGCTCTCCTATAGATAAATCGGGGTTTCTTAGTAAGAATTTTCCCTAAAGTCCTATCTGATCTTAAAATTGGCCAATACTTCCTTATTATGTATTCCATGGACCTATATTGGTTATTAAAACCTGTTACGAAAGCTATATCGTCTGGGGAATTTTTACTGGTGCGCAGTTCCTTTCCCAACAGGGAATCCCGATCGGATTTTCGTATCTCCTCCTTCAATTTAACTAAAGGGTCAATTTTGTAACCTTTATCCACGAATTTCTTAATTAAGGCATCAGCTTGATCATTAAAATCCTCAATGTTCCGGCAATTCCTCCTTATTCTCAAGAGTTGTCCCTTGGGTATGTTCTCCTTCCATTTCGGATGGTGACAACTGGAGGTGGGTATATACCCGTTGCGATCCGTCACCTTAAAAAACGTTTTGGTGGACAATTCATCACCCTGTTTGAAGATCTGCAAATCCAAATAATCTATCATATCATAATTGGATTTACCAGTAAATGAGATACCATAATCATTCCGGTTGAGTTCATCTAAGAAATCCTGAAATGACTCTGAACTCCCCGCCCATACAATGATTACATCATCTATGTACCGACGGTAAAATTTGATTTCAGGCCTGTTTCTACCATAAATGTAACGTTCCTCCAACATGTCCATGAATAAATTTGCCACGCTCGGTGCATACTTAGCACCCATGGCTACACCTTTTTTCTGAACATAAAAATCTTTCTGATACCAGAAATAATTATTCTCCATTGCCAGTTGAAGACCCTCCAATATAAATTGGATTTGTTGGTGTCTAAGGCCTGATCTCTCATGTAGGGCTTTCTCAACCCCTTTTAATCCATCTTTCTGTGAAATACTGGTGTAAAGGGAATTGACGTCTATCGTTGCCAATAGACAATGTTCAATCCCAGAAATCCCTTTCAGTTCATTAATGAGTTGTGTACTATCCTTCAAGTAGGAATTCACATTTTGTATGGTATACGCATATATCACATCACATTTTGTATTTTGCATTTTAAAAAATTTTTTTATATATATTTTATATATATTTTATATATTTTTATATCAATTCGTGATATTTTTATATTAATATATATTCCATACGTTTAGGCCATTGGGGGTATGGATCTCCATGCGGGAATAGAATTTTCACTCTAGGATTTAGGTCTTTTTCTTCTTCCTTTTTTTCAGTTTTGTATTATCCACTCACATATGCAATTTATGTAATTTATTTTTATTTTTATTTTTATTTTCATCTTCATTAGTATATACAAACTGTAGTTTTATAGATTATTTTTCTGAATGTTTTTTGTTAATTTACCTTTGTACTGGTACCTTAGGATTGTGTATTTGCTTTTAATATCCCTTTCTTCTTCTCCTTCTGGCTTATGATGGAGGCGCCGTATATAATTACACATAAGTAGTCTTCTTTTCATCCACTAGATGGCACTTTGGATGTAATCCATCAGGGCTGAGGGGCGGGTCTTCCACCATGATTGGCCTCCTGGCGCCTCCATCGCATATATAAGACGTATGGAGTACCAAGATGGCCGCGCCTCAGATGACGTCTGATGACGAAACGCGTAAGGCGTGGCCAAGTGATACGCATACGTCTTGTCTGATTGCTTCTGCTTCCGGGAGTGGAACGAGCGGTGGAACGCACGCCACACCGCACTGTCTTCTCCCATTTAGTCTGACTGTGTACCAGACAGCGGGACATTGTTAATCCGATTTTAGATATTCAATAAAGCCTTAATATTTTTACGGAATTACGCGATGGGATTCATTTTCATTTCATATGGATGTGCTTGTGGAGATTGATTGGAGCCAGCCTGGACACCGAGAGTGGAGATCCGAATAGGAGCCCCTACCAAGGACCATAGCTGCGAGATACAGCTGACAGGCCTGATACCCCTGCAGGGGTGTCCTCCTTCGGTGAGTGAGGGCACATTGGGGGGCGTTTTGGATGACAGGAGGACTTCACGGCATTAAGATCATTGCTAGGATTTAAAAGATTCACGATTTGCACCGTATGAAGAATTTTGCACCTAAGGCCCCTTTTCATTTTATAATTTACTTATAGTTTGTGGGACACTTTTTTTGTGGACGCTATTTTTTATTTTCATTTTTAATTTAATTTAATTTTCTCATCTACAATTGTGATTATAGATTACATTTTTAAATGCACATTGATGTTTATTACGATGAACCTATGATTCAAGGATTTTCTGATAGTTTGCTTGGGAATCCTTTTCCATTCACAATAATAATTTATTTATTTTTTTTGATTCACCCAGATCTTGATTTATTTTTGGTTCACTAAGGAGTGAATACACGCTGCACTTTTTCATGAGGGCAGGTGTTGTACATGTTTAATTTGCCTTCATCTTACACACTGTTATTTATGCGTGGTTTGTGTCACAGTTCACTTGATATACCACACTAGTCTGTTTGATCTTAGTGGAACAGCGCCAATCACCCTTGTTTTCTGACTCTTCATCTGAAATCACACGACTTCGGGTACGACTTGAAAAGACATCTGTGCGGCTTCATACGCAGATGTCTACTGAAGTCGCAGCCAAAATCGTCAAAATCAGCAAAAAGCCTTGTCTGTATATAGTCTGTGCAGAGAGCAGAGATGTGGGAGGGGCCCAGCAGGAAACTACAGGAGGGGGGCGGAGACAAGACCAGTCACCCTGCACAAGGAGAGAGAGCAGCAGTGAGCGGTCTGTAGTACAGGAAGTCTCACACTGGATGACTGCACAGATCTGGAAGAAATACACAAAGAACACCGAGATTCCAGAAAGAATACACATGATGAATGGATTTAGACCATATTTACTTATCCCGGAGTTCAGCTTTAACCTCTTGCCGACTGCATAACTTCGTTATACGGCAGCAGAGCGACTCTCCTGCACCGGATCTTGTACCTAGTACATGATCCGGCACTTCCGGGGTAGGGGGGCGCGCGCCCCACTGGTGCCGTGGCTGCGCTGTGAGTTGACGCAGCATCAGCCAATCAGCGGGTGAAATAATAGATGTTCACCGGCACCCACTGATCGCCGAGGAGAGACACAGAACGGAGCTCTGCCTATGTAAACAAGGCAGATCCCCCCTTCTGACGGGGGGTGGGGGGAGGGATGAATTAGCAGGGAATAAAATCCATCACTTCCCTTAGTAAAGCACCTCACATAGTGTACACACAAACACTGGCTAGGCAGACATTTAACCCTTTGATCCTCCTAGATGTTTAACCCCCTACCAGCCAGTGTCATTAGTACAGCATAATATTATCACTGATCACTGTATTAATGTCACTGGTTCCCACAAAGTGTCAGTTAGTGTCAGGTTGTCTGCCGCAATATCGCAGCCCCACTATAAGTCGCTGATCACCGCCATTACTAGCATAAAAAAATTAATAAATACCAATTACAGTATATTTATCCCATGGTTTGTAGGCACTGAGACCCCTTTCACACTGGGACCGGGCCGCGTCAGCGCTAAAGTGCCACTTGTTTTAGCGGGTGCTTTAGCGCTGTTTAAGCTGGGCTTTTCAGTCGCTAGCGGGGCACTTTTAACCCCAGAGAAGGGATTAAAAACGCCCGTGTTGGTTAAAAACGCTTGTGTTGTGGCGCTTCCGAAGCGCTTTTTAGGCGCTTTGGAAGCGCTGCCCATTAATTTCAATGGGCAGGGCGTTTTGGGAGCGCTAAATACAAACCCACCCCAAAAATGCTGCTTGCACGACTTTTCCTAACGTCCCGCAAGCGCACCGCCCCAGTGTGAAAAGACACACGGAAATGAATGGGAGGCGGTTTTCAGGCGCTATTTAGAGACTATTTCTAGCGCTAAAATGCCTGGAAACCACCTCAGTGTGAAAGGGGTCTAAAACTTTTGCACAAACCAATCAATATGCACTTATTGGGATTTTTTTTTTTTTTACCAAAAACATGTAGCAGAATACATAATGGCCTAAATTTATGAAGAAATTCGATTTTTAAAATGTTTTTATTGGATGTGTTTTATATCAGAAATTAAAAAATATTGTTTTTTTTTTTGTTTGTTTTTTTTGTTTTTTTCAAAATTGACGGTATTTTTTTTGTTTATAGAGCAAAAAATAAAAGCCGCAGAGGTGATCAAATACCACCAAAAGAAAGCTCTATTTGTGGGAGAAAAAGGACATCAAATTCATCTCGGTACAGCGTCGCACAACCGCGCAATTGTCAGTTGTTTTTTTTTCATAATTTTTGGTCTTTTTATGTTTATATGACAACAAATAAAAAAACGCAAAGGTGATCAAATACCACCAAAAGAAAGCTCTATTCATAGGAAAAAATAATATAAATTCTATGTGGGTGCAGCGTTGTATGACTGCGCAATTGTCAGTGAGAGTAACGCAGCGCTGTTTCGTAAAAACTGGCCTGGTCATGAGGGGGGGGGGGTAAATCTTCTGGAGGTCAAGTGGTTAAAGTACTTTTTTTTTTTTTTTTTTTTTATAAAATAAAAAGTGATCTTGTTCTGCACTGAGTGTTTCTTATGTCATACGTTGGCAGATCTATAGGTCGCCCCTCCTCCGCTCATCAGCGAACCCCTGCAGGGACTGCGTTGTGGTTGTGTTTTTCCTGTAGAAGTTCAGCACCTTGTCGGGTTGTTCTGTTTTTCGCGGCAATTTTTACTCTCAAACACCAGAAATAGCTCAGCATCCTGTATGAACTGTGTACATGATGCAATACGTTTTCAGCTGAACTCATGATCCCTATACCTTCCTCCTGTGTAAAGTGATGGGCTTATCTTTACTGTATGGGGATATTACCACAGGATTTTTAATGTTTTTTACATTTTTTTTTTAATTTTTGGTTTTATTAGAGCTACGGAGGGGTGGGGGGGCGGCTCTGACTAAAGACAAATAATACCCTTACTATAGGTGTAGGCCATTTACATACCTCATGAAGCCTGACTGGAATACTCCCAGCCCAGGACCTTGCTAAGTACTCCTGAGGCCTAGTCATCACGGCTCACCTCCACCATCACAGGAGTGAGCTCTTTCTCAGATTCAAACCCCCCCTCACATGCTCTTTCTCTCCCTGGATGCAGTAGTTCTGAGCTCAGCATTTGAGAGCTCCCTCCTGTGATGGTGGAGGATGAGCAGTGATGACTAGGCCTCACTTAGCAACATCCTGGGAGTATTCCAGTCAGGCCTCATAAGGTGTGTAAATGGCCTACACACCTATAGCCAAGGGCTTTATTCAAATTTAGCCAGAGCTGCACAGTTTGTTTTTATCTACAGATGCCCCTTATAGGCATAGGCAGTTTTGTGGTAAAAGGTGAACTATCCCTTTAGGGACCAGGCCTATTTCTGACATTTGTTGTTTACAAGTTAAAATCAGTATTTTTTTGCTAGAAAATTACCGTATTTATCGGCGTATGACACGCGCCGGCGTATAACACGCACCCCAATTTAAGAAGGAAGTTTCAGGGAAAAAACTTAAAAAAAAAAATAAACCACTTTGAAGCAAAATAATGGTCAGAGCATCAATGCAGCCTGATCTGTGCCCATCTGCAGCTTCAGTGCAGTCTAATAAGTGCCCATTTTCAGTCTAATAAGTACCCATCTTCAGTCTAATAAGTGCCCATCTTCAGTCTAATAAGTGCCCATCTGCAGTCTAATAAGTGCCAACATGCAGTCTAATAAGTGCCAACATGCAGTCTAATAAGTGCGCATCTGCAGTCTAATAAGTGCGCATCTGCAGTCTAATAAGTGCCCATCTGCAGTCTAATAAGTGCCAACATGCAGTCTAATAAGTGCCAACATGCAGTCTAATAAGTGCCCACCTGCAGTCTAATCAGTGCCCATCTGCAGTCTAATAAGTGCGCATCTGCAGTCTAATAAGTGCCCACCTGCAGTCTAATAAGTGCCAACATGCAGTCTAATAAGTGCCAACATGCAGTCTAATAAGTGCCAACATGCAGTCTAATAAGTGCGCATCTGCAGTCTAATAAGTGCCCATCTGCAGTCTAATAAGTGCCCACCTGCAGTCTAATAAGTGCCAACATGCAGTCTAATAAGTGCCCATCTGCAGTCTAATAAGTGCGCATCTGCAGTCTAATAAGTGCCCATCTGCAGTCTAATAAGTGCCCATCTGCAGCCTAATAAGTGCCCACCTGCAGTCTAATAAGTGCCCACATGCAGTCTAATAAGGGCCCATCTGCAGTCTAATAAGTGCCCACCTGCAGTCTAATAAGTGCCCATCTGCAGTCTAATAAGTGCCCACCTGCAGTCTAATAAGTGCCCACCTGCAGTCTAATAAGTGCCCACCTGCAGTCTAATAAGTGCCCACCTGCAGTTTAATAAGTGCCCACCTGCAGTCTAATAAGTGCCCATCTGCAGCCCAAAAAGTGCCCACCTGCAGTCTAATCAGTGCCCACCTGCAGCATTGCTCCTCACTGCAGCTTGATCAGTGTCCATCTGCAGCCTTGCCAAGGGGAAAGAGGGGACGAGCGCTGCCAAAATAGAGGCGGATCTCCCGTGTACTCGGCTTGGCGTCACGCCCAGTCCTGCCCAGTCCTGCCCCTTGGCCTGGATCCTATGATGGACATGACAAAAAAATAGAAAAAAAGGGACACTCCTATGGCCACATCTGTATAAATTTTATGTCATAAGAAAAGAGAAGGAGGTTTAACAAGGACCCCCTGAGCGGACTTTAGAGGCACAACAAACCTGAGAAAGCATAATCAAAATATAATCAATTTTATTCAATATAAATACATACAATACAAAGACATTGACGAAAGATAGTAAAAAATCATCTATATAAAAAAATGTACATGATACAGGCCCCGATGTGTCACATCAGGGCCTGTATCATGTATATTTTTTTATATAGATGATTTTTTACTATCTTTCGTCAATGTCTTTGTATTGTATGTATTTATATTGAATAAAATTGATTATATTATTTTGATTATGCTTTCTCAGGTTTGTTGTGCCTCTAAAGTCCGCTCAGGGGGTCCTTGTTGAACCCCCTTCTCTTTTCTTATGACCTATGATGGACATAACGCTGGTCCAATGCCGGGACGTCCATGCTAGGAGCCGTCCAGGGGGCGGGACTGAGTGTGACTGTGAGCCGAGCTGAGTACACAGGAAATCCGGCTCTATTTCGGCAGCACTTGTCCCCTTCTTCCCCTCGGTGGCAGCCTATAACACGCACACGCGATTTTCCCTCTATTTTAAGGGGGAAAAAAGTGCGTGTTATACGCCGATAAATACGGAACTTAGAACCCCCAAACATTATACATATTTTTTTTTTTTTTAGCAGAGACTCTGGAGATTAAAATGGAGATCGTTGCAATACTTTATGTCACATCGTATTTGCGCAGCCGTCTTACAAACGCAATTTTTTTCGAAAAAATGACAATTTTTGAATTAAAAAATAATGAAACAGTGAAGTTAGCCCAATTGTTTTTTTTTTATATATAATGTGAAAGATTATATAATTTAATTTAATAAATTAATTTAATTAATTAATTTAATTTAATAAATTACTTATGCCAAGTAAATTGACACCTAACATGTCATGCTTTAAAATTGCGCACGCTCGTTAAATGGTGACAAACTACTATACATAAAGTGGTTTTAAGCCCTGTACAACCACTTTTCCCTAGGTACTGGAAATATCTCCTAACCCTGTACGGTTTAGGAGATATTCACCATCTACGCTTGCACCGTCGTCATCGGCGCATGCGCACTGAGGAAAGAGCACAATCGTGGCGTTTCTATAGTGCCCCTGCCATCGGCTCCCGCTCAGGAGTGACGTCACGCGACTCTGGCCACTAGAGCCTAATTACTATCGGGAAACTCGCTCGTCTGTATGCTGTTCCGAAGTACCAAAAACGACGCATGCTCTGAAGCCAGTACGAGACGGCAGCTATTGGCTACTGGCTATTGAACTTCCTTTTTCTAGTCCTGTCCTACGTGTTGTACGTCGCCGCGTTCTGGACGGGCGGACTTTGGTGTGACCGTGTGTAGGCAAGACCGTTTGAGTGGAATTCCGTCGGAGAAACCTTCAGAGTTTATTCCGACGGCAAAACCGCTCGTGTGTACAGGGCATTAGTTATCACTTTTGCCTTTTGGCAAAGGTGCTCCATCATGCTGGAAAAGGCATTGTTCCGAATCCTCACCAAACTGTTCTTGGATGGTTGGGAGAAGTTGCTCTCGGAGGATGTTTTTGTACCATTCTTTATTCATGGCTGTGTTCTTAGGCAAAATTGTGAGTGAGCCCACTCCCTTGGCTGAGAAGCGACCCCACACATGAATGGTCTCAGGATGCTAACCATGGTTAACAGAGGAAAAACTATGATTTCAAGCACCACCCTCCTTTTAAAGCTTCCAGTCTATTATTCTAACTCAATCAGCATTACAGAGTGATTTCCAGCCTTGTCCTCGTCAACACTGACACCTGTGTTAACGGGAGAATCACTGACGTGATGTCAGCTGGTCCTTTTGTGACAGGGTTGAAATGCCGTGGAAATGTTTTTATGGGGATTAAGTTCATTTTCATGGCAAAGAGGGACTTTCCAATTAATTGCAATTCATTAATTCATCTGATTACTCTTTATAGCATTCTGGAATATATGCAAATTGCCATTATAAAAGCTGAGGCAGCAGACTTTGTGAGAATTAATGTTCGTGTCATTCTCAAAACTTTTGGCCAAGGATCTATCTATCTATCTATCTATCTATCTATCTATCTATCTATCTATCTATCTATCTATCTATCTATCTATCTATCTATCTATCTATCTATCTATCTATCTATCTGTCTATCTGTCTGTCTGTCTGTCTGTCTGTCTGTCTGTCTGTCTGTCTATCTATCTATCTACAGTTGTGCTCATAAGTTTACATACCCTGGCAGAATTTATGATTTCTTGTCCATTTTTCAGAGAATATGAATGATAACACAAAAACTTTTCTTTCACTCGTGGTTAGTGTTTGGCTGAAGCCATTTATTATAAATCAACAGTGTTTACTCTTTTAAATCATAATTACAACAGAAACTACCCAAATGACCCTGATCAAAAGTTTACATACCCTGGTGATTTTGGCCTGATAACATGCACACAAGTTGACACAAAGGGGTTTGATGGGCAATTAAAGGTAACCATCCTCACCTGTGATCTGTTTGCTTGTAATTAGTGTGTGTGTATATAAAAGGTCAATGAGTTTCTGGACTCCTGACAGACCCTTGCATCTTTCATCCATTGCTGACTGACGTTTCTGGATTCTGAGTCATGGGGAAAGCAAAAGAATTGTCAAAGGATCTGCGGGAAAAGGTAGTTGAACTCTCTAAAACAGGAAAGGGATATAAAAAGATATCCAAGGAATTGAGAATGCCAATCAGCAGTGTTCAAACTCTAATCAAGAAGTGGAGAATGAGGGGTTCTGTTGAAACCAAATCACGGTCAGGTAGACCAACTAAAATTTCAGCCACAACTGCCAGGAAAATTGTTCGGGATGCAAAGAAAAACCCACAAATAACTTCAGGTGAAATACAGGACTCTCTGAAAACATGTGGTGTGGCTGTTTCAAGATTCACAATAAGGAGGCACTTGAAGAAAGATGGGCTGCATGGTCGAGTCGCCAGAAGAAAGCCATTACTACACAAATGCCACAAACTATCCCGCTTACAATACGCCAAACAGCACAGAGACAAGCCTCAAACCTTCTGGCACAAAGTCATTTGGAGTGATGAGACCAAAATTGAGCTTTTTGGCCACAACCATAAACGTTACATTTGGGGAGGAGTCAACAAGGCCTATGATGAAAGGTACACCATTCCTACTGTGAAACACGGAGGTGGATCGCTGATGTTATGGGGATGTGTGAGCTACAAAGGTACAGGAAATTTGATCAAAATTGTTGGCAAGATGAATGCAGTATGTTATCAAAAAATACTGGAGGAACATTTGCATTCATCAGCCAGGGAGCTACACATGGGACGTACTTGGACATTCCAACATGACAATGATCCAAAACACAAGGCCAAGTCCACCTGTCATTGGCTACAGCAGAATAAAGTGAAGGTTCTGGAGTGGCCATCTCAGTCTCCTGACCTCAATATCATTGAGCCACTCTGGGGAGATCTCAAAACGTGCCGTTCATGCAAGACAGCCCAAGATTTTACAGGAAATGGAGGCTTTTTGCCAAGAGGAATGGGCAGCTTTATCATCTGAGAAGATAAAGAGCCTCATCCACAAATACCACAAAAGACTTCAAGCTGTCATTGATGTTAAAGGGGGGCCATACACGGTATTAAGAACTGGGGTATGTAAACTTTTGATCAGGGTCATTTGGGTAGTTTCTGTTGCCATTATGATTTAAAAAGAGTAAACACAGTTGACTGATAATAAATGGCTCCTGCCAAACACTAACCATGAGTGAAAGAAAAGTTTTTGTGTTATCATTCGTATTCTCTGAAAAATGGCCAAGAAATCATCAATTCTGCCAGGGTATGTAAACTTATGAGCACAACTGTATCTATCTATCTCATATCATGGTATACTTAGAGGACGGACTTCTGTGATATATATATAGAAAGTTTTCCCAGGCTGACACCAGTTTCCTCCAGTGCAGTATGATCCAGCAGATGGTTCTCTATGATTTACGGCTCTCATGGTGTCGCACTATTAAGCTAAGCACAGGTTTAGCGTTCTGCGTTGATGCGTTGAGTGATGAACAGACCGAAGACTAAGGACTGGCGGAGCCGCATTCTTTTCCTCCGGTGACACAAAATGTTACCTTACAGCTGAATAACTGCCCCCCGAAGGATGACGCTGATAATCCCCAGGCGGGTTCACACAAAGTTTAGCGGCATGCAAGTGGCTCCAGCATCAGATATTTCTTTTCATGTTAAGTGAAGTCATGCTAAGTCATGTGTGAATAAAATAATGTGTAACATGGTGATGTATTCATTACCTGACTGCATCTGCTTTTCTCTCCAAAAGGACTGAGCCATCTTTATTCAGGCATCATCCAAAGTAACCATCTACTACCTGGATTGAGATGCCGGCTCAGAGATGAAAGAATAATTTCAATCCTGGCTGCCGGTGTCTTGTCAAATACAGTCCCCTATCATATAGTGTCCGCCCTGTACCGCGCAGGCGCAGTACGGAGGACAAACGAGACGCCGAAATTTTCCGAAGTTCAACAGCTGATCATCAGCTGTACACGGCGCCTGCGCTTTTATTCTCACCCTGTGTCCAGGTTCATTCCCTACTATCCAAGTGGACATAGAGTTAGAATAAATAGTTGCCGAGCGCAGCGAGGCCGTGCCCGAAGCGCGGCGAGCAAAGCGAGCCCGCGAGGGGCCCTCTTACAAAGCCATCGCTAAGAAGTGCCCAAGCGCCATGTACAGCTGATGGTCAGCTGATCAACTTCGGACACTTTCGGCATCTCCTTCTCCTCCGTACTGCGCAAGCGATGCGCCTGCGCAGTACGGGGCGGACACTATTAGATAGGAGGACAGTTCTCGTCAGAACACCGGCGCAGTTCTTGGCTGTATTCACAAATGTCTGACACAGACCATCCCCAGCTGAAGCAAATAAAGTGGACTGATCTGTAATTCTGCATGAATCATTTCCTGACACATTACCAGTATTCTTTTCCCCAAAAGACCCGCCTTTTATTATTATAGAGCCACCCTTAGGCTCCGTTCACAGCTTTGACAAAAAAAACCTGGAAGCTGATTGGTTTCTGTGCAGAGCTGCACCAGATTTTGCACTCTTCAACTTTATTAACCACTTGCCCCCCCCCCCCGAAGATTTACCCCCCTTCATGACCAGGCCATTTTTTTGCGATATGGCACTGCGTTATTTTAACTGACAATTGCGCAGTCGTGCAAAGCTGTGTACAAATAACATTTTTGTCCTTTTTTTTCCCCCACAAATAGAGCTTCTTTTGGTGGTATTTGATCACCTCTGCGGTTTGTATTTTCTGCGCTATAAACAAAAAAAACCTGACAATTTATAAAAAAAAAAAAAAAAATAAAGATTTTTTTTAAACAATATTTTTTCATTTCTGATGTAAAACATATCCAATAAAAATATTTTAAAAATCAAATTTCTTCATAAATTTAGGCCAATATGTATTCTGCTACATATTTTTGGTTAAAAAAAATCCCAATACGTGTATATTGATTGGTTTACGTAACAGTTATAGCGTCTGCAAGTCTGGGATATTTTTATTTATTTACTAGTGATGGCGGCAATCGCAACTTACGGCTACTTTCACACTGAAGCGTTGCGGGCGCTGGCGGTAAAGCAGCGCTATATTTAGCAGCGCTTTACCGTCGTTTTAGCGGCGCTATTCGGCCGCTGCTGCAGCGACGCTTTGCAGGCGGGTTTGGAGCGCTGCCCCATTGTTTTCAATGGGAAGGGGCGCTTTAGGAGCGGTAAATACACCGCTCCTACAGCGCTCCAAAGATGCGGCTTGCAGGACTTTTTAGACCACCCTGCAAGCGCACCGCCCTATAGCGGGACTGCAATATTGCAGCGGACAAATCGGACACTAACTGACACTTTTTCCGAACCAGTGACACTAATACAGTGATCAGTGCTAACAAAATATGCACTGTCACTGTACTATTGACACTGGCTGGGAAGTGATTAACATCAGGGGCGACCAAAGGGTTAACTGTGCTCCTAGCCAGTGCTTGTGTACTGTGGGGGAGGTGCTTTTACTAAGGGAAGGCATAGATGCTGTACAGGAGCACAGGATCCATGCCTTCCCTATTGACAGATCTCCGTTCTGCCTGTGTACTGAACGATCGTCGGGTACCGCGGATTCAATGTCATCACAGCGGGAGCAGGCCAGCGGCGGCGCCCCCCCCCCCAGACCCGGAAGTATCCGATCATGTACTAGGTTTGTGATCTGGCGCAAAGCGGCCCCCCTGCCGATGTATATCTATGGTGGATGGTCCGCAAGTGGTTAAGTCAACCCAGTGGTGTGGATGAATTTACTAAAGGCAAATAGACTGTCCCCTTACTTTCCCCAGAGCTTAGTGAATGCGGTGAATCTTCACTTCTGTAAAGAATACCCAATCAAGTGCAGGTAAAATATAAAAAAGCATTTTGCTTGGACACTATAGGATGATAGAAATCAGCAGACCTTTACCACATTTACTAAGCTCAGGAAAAAATGAGTGCTACTCTACTTGCAAAGTGCATTTGCATGTAGTAAATACACTCCGATGACTTTCCTAAGTACTAACACTGACTGAGGGAACGCGGAAGAAATGGGGAGGTCTAGCTAAGACTGAACCAACTAGAACTAAACAGGAGGGGAAGACAGAGGAAAATACCAAAAACACATGCTAAACAAGTAGTAGTGGCCCAAAACTGCCACTAGTTGTCAGCATACGTATAAAACAATGATCACCTGAGGCACTTCAATATAACACTGAAATATAACATGAAAATGGGGCAGAACACAGGCGCTCTATATGACAAATATTGTGTATGGTGATCACATACACCTTTTCCATCAATGATGGGTTTCCAGTGTCTAGGCATGACCACTTTGCTGGTGAAGAAGAAAAACCTGAGAAGGTCTTTCTTGGCTAAAGCAATAGACCCCGGTGGGATAGAAGGAAGGGCGAGTTGTGGTGAGCGCTTAATTGCCTTTAAATCATAAAAACCAGTTTAACATTATGTTCTGGAAGGTCACACCCCTCCTTAATCCCATTTGTTGACCACACCATGTCCAAACATATCCAACACACGTCAGCTTACAAGATTCACAACCGAGAAGCCACGTCCAACCATGTAGGACTTTAAGCAAAGCATGGAATATGAAAATGTTGCTTGTGAGGTCGACCTATATATATAGATATAACATCTCATGCTCCATCTTTGTTCAGGTACCATCCAGGGTCACCATCTACTTCCTGGACTGGAATGTTGTACACTGCTGCCATGGCCTTCTGTCTCTATCCGTCACCCATTGCTCTTTCTCCTCTTGGCCTCTCTGTTCCACTGACCAAGGTTCCCTTGGTTCACCGACACTCAGCTTCCCACTTTTTCTTGCCCGACCTGACCTGGCCTCCTTTGTCCACAATGATGAAAAATATGGTGTTGGGTGGTCAGCAGGATGAAGAATGCTTTGGCATAAATGGTAAAAGATTCCCTGACATTGGTGTCAGCGGGAGGAAAAATATATGCTAGGAACCTTGGATCGGGGGGCTGTGTTCTATGGGGTCTCTAGAGGTGACTGGGGGTCTCTCTAGGGGGACTGGGGTTTTTGTGAGGGCACTGTTGGAGACTAGAGGGCACTGTGGGAGGTGGGGGACAGTGTGGGACACTGTTGGAGGTTATGGGTAGTATAGGGGGATGGAGGCTTTGCAGCAGGCTGGATTCACAGTGGAAGATTTGGAGGCAATGTCGGACACTGTAGGTGGTTGGTGTCACTATGGAGGGGGGGGGTGGTAATTGATCTGCAGCAGAGTGGGGGGCCCTGTGGGAGGTTGGGAGGCACTGTGGGACACTGTAGGTTGTTGGTGTCACTATGGGGAGAATGAAGGTTCTGCAGCAGACTGGGGGGGGGCACTGTGGGAGGTTGGGAGGCACTGTGGGACACTGTTAGAGGTTGGTGGTACTATGGCAAGCCGGAGGCTCTGGTTGGTGTCACTATGGGGGGAATAAAGGTTCTGCAGCAGACTGGGGGGTACTGTGGGAAATTGGGAGGCACTGTGGGACACTGTTAGAGGTTGGTGGCCTTATAGGGCACCGGAGGCTCTGCAACAGGCTGGGGGGTACTGTGGGAGGTTGGGAAGCAATATAGGACACTGTTGAAAGGTGGTAAAACTATGGCAAGCTGAAGGCTTTGCAGCAGGCTGGGGGGGCACTGTGGGAGGATGGGAGGCACTGTGGGACACTGTTGGAGGGTGGGGGTTCTATAGG
Organism: Lithobates clamitans; assembly: GCA_037952925.1. Taxonomy (NCBI): domain Eukaryota; kingdom Metazoa; phylum Chordata; class Amphibia; order Anura; family Ranidae; genus Lithobates; species Lithobates clamitans. The sequence goes on from JBBGZY010002243.1 coordinate 135,461, forward strand.
GGGCTGGAGGCTCTGCAGCAGGCTGGGGGCACTGTGGGAGGTTGAGAGGCACTGTGGGGCACTGTTGGAGGTTGGTAGTACTATGGCAAGCTGGAGGCTCTGCAGCAGGCTGGGGGGGAGCACTGTGGGAAATTGGAAGGCACTGTGGAACACTGTTAGAGGTTGGTAGCTTTATAGGTCACTGCAATATAGGACACTGTTGGAGGGTCTTGATACTATGGCAGGCTGAAGGCTTTGCAGCAGTCGATGGGAGGGGGCACTGTGGGAGGGTGGGAGGCACTGTGGGACACTGTTGGAGGGTTGTGGTACTATAGGGGGCTGGAGGCTGGGGGGCACTGTGGGAGGTTGGGAGGCACTGAGAGACACTTTTGGAGGTTGGTGTTACTATGGGGAGCTGGAGGCTCTGCAGCAGGCTGGGGGGGGCACTGTGGGAGATTGGGAGCCACTATAGGACACTGTAGGAGGTTGGTGGCACTATAGGGGGGCTGGAGGCTCTGCAGCAAGCTGGGGGGCACTGTCGGAAATCGTGAGGCACTGTGGAACACTGTTAGAGGCTGGTGGCTTTATAGGGCACCGGAGACTCTGCAACAGACTGGGGGGCACAGTGGAAGGTTGGGAAGCAATATAGGACACTGTTGGAGGGTGGTGATACTATGGCAGGCTGAAGGCTTTGCAGCAGGCTTGGGGGGCATTGTGGGAGGATGGGAGGCACTGTGGGACACTGTTGGGGGGTGGTGATACTATGGCGGGCTTAAAGCTTTGCAGCAGACTGGGGGGAACTGTGGGAGGTTGGGAGGCACTGACGGACAGTGTTGGAGGTTGGTGGTACTATGGCGAGCTGGAGGCTCTGCAGCAGGCTTGGGGGGGCACTGTGGGAGATTGGGAGGCACTATAGGACACTGTAGAAGGTTGGTGGCACTATAGGGGGGCTGGAAGCTCTGCAGCAGGCTGGGCGGGGGGGGGGGGGCACTGTGGAAAACTGTGAGTCACTGTGGGACACTGTTAGAAGTTGGTGGCTTTATAGGGCACCAGAGGCTCTGCAACAGATTGGGGGGCACTGTTGGAGGTTGAGAAGCAATATAGGACACTGTTGGAGAGCGGTGATACTATGGTGGGTTGAAGGCTCTGCAGCAGGCAAGGAGGCACTGTGGGAGGCTGGAAGGCACTGTGGGACAATGTTGAAGGGTGGTGGTACTATAGGGAGCTGGAGGCTCTGCACAGGCTGGGGGGGGAGGCACTGTGGAAGGTTGGGAGGCACTGTGGGACACTGTTGGAGGGGGACTGGACACTTTAGGGGGCTGGAGGCTCTGCAGCATGCTGGGGGCACTGTGGGAGGTTAGGAGGCACTGTGGGACATTGTTGGAGGTTGGTGGCACTATAGGGTGCTGGTGGCTCTGCAGCAGGCTTCAGAAGTGGGGGGGGGGGCTGTGTGGGAGGTTGGGAGGCACTCAGAGACACTGTTGGAGGGTGGTAGCACTATGGTGAGCTGGAGGCTCTGCAGCAGGCAGGGGGCACTGTGGCACTGTGGGAGGTTAGGAGGCACTGTGGGACACTGTTGGTGGGGGACTGGACACTATAGGGGGCTGGAGGCTCTGCAGCAGGCTTCAGAAGTGGGAGGGGGGGGGGCGCTGTGGGAGGTTGTGAGGCACTGTGAGACACTGTTGGAGGGTGGTAGCACTATGGTGGGCTGGAGCTTCTGCAGCAGGCATGGGGCACTGTGGGAATACAATCACTTATTGCTCCACTTACTTCAGGCCTGCTATAAGTATGGGCCCCTAATGAGAAGGAAAGTCTTCCTCTCTTCAGGCATATGATGGGTCCATGACTGGGGAGAGGAAGTACAAGACTACTGATGGCAGGTTTGCTGCCGCTCTGCATGTACAATAATCTACAATGCCTCTTCATGATGCCTAATGAAGTAGTACCTGGTGATGGAACGATTAGTGATCCAGCGTAGGTCCACCATCACCCTGGTAATGAGGAAGTGACACCACAGATGGACAATGCCTCCCCCCCATATAAAAACACTGCACCTGGATCGGTTGCCCATCCTGCCTCCTCCACCGCCTATGAAATCACTGCCCCTGGGTCCAATTAAAAAGACCACCATCTTCCAGGACTGCAATGATCAGATGGGGGTTGTGTTCATGATGTTCCATTGGGTAAAATGCGCCTATAAACTGTTCCATGGTATAGAAGGGATGACAGACACGTCAGCGAGTGTGATGTTCACCCCGAGCCGAGCTGTCATGTTGGAACCTGACTAGCATGAGACATCCTGAGGCAGTAGGGCAGCTTCAGCTGTGGCCCCCGGGGCTACAACACTGCTGTCAGAGGAGGTTAATGCAGAAATTACTGTCCGTCGGTTCTCAGGCATTTCACGTCTACGGGGACATCCCGCTCTGACACATGAACGTTAATGTACATCAGCTGTGCTGTGCCTCGCATAGCCAGTTTAACATTGTGTTCTGGAATGTCACACCCTCCCTTAATCCCATTATCCCAGAGAGTGCTGACCACGCCGCGTCCCCCTGTACCAAACATACCCAACACGTGTCGACTTACAAGTCACACTCCCATATGACGTGTGCTGTTCACCATTATAAGGATACACAACTGGGAATCCATCTCTGGCCAAGGCCTAGCATCAGCTATATCATTGTATGTGGAGTGCATGCATGCTATGTGATGCACTCATCTGCTTTTCACAGAGACCACACTAACACCCCTGACGGAGCCATCTTCGTTCAGGCGTCATACAGAGCCACCACCTACTTCCTGGACTGGGATGTGTAGTTCTTAGCTGTGTTCACAAATGTCTGACACAAATCAGCCCCTGCTGCAGCCTCTCACCTCCTAACTTGCTACGAAGTTACAATGTACAGTCTGATCACCGGGAAGAGGAGACTGAGGAAATGCTTTCTCATGCCTGCAGCAGACTGATGACATTGTCTCAGCCTAGACAAAGTCACTGGACTGTGGTTCAAGAACTGTTTTATAGTGATTATTATTATTATATTATCATACCCGATTTATATGGTGCCAACAGTTTACGCAGCGCTTTACAATGTATAGGGGGGGACAACACAATTTTACAGTACAATACAAAAGGTACAGGAGGGCCCTGCTCGTAGAGCTTACATTCTACAGGGAAGGGGTGGTGGTACAAAAGGTAATAGCTGCAGAGAATGATTTGATGGGGGTGGTGATGCAAGATGGAGTTTACCAGTGCCCATCAATGCTCTCTCATCAGTGTCCATCAATTCAGCCTCACCAGTGCCCATCAATGCAGCCTCACCATTTCCCATCAATGCACCCTCACCAGTGTTCATCAATGCAGCCTGATCAGTGCCCATCATTGCAGCCTCGTCAGTGCGCATCAGCTTGGCCTCATCAATGCCCATCAGTGCAGCCTGATCAGTGCCCATCAATGCAGTGTCACCAGTGCTCATCAATGCAGCCTGATCAGTGTCCATCAATGCAGCGTCACCAGTGCCCATCAGTGCAACCTGATGAGCTCAGCCTCATCAGTGCCCATCATTGCAGCCTCACCAGTGTCCATCAGCTCAGCCTCATCAGTGCCCATCAATGCAGTCTCACCAGTGCCCATCAATGCAGCCTCACCAGTGCCCATCAATGCAGCCTCACCAGTGCCCGTCAGCTCAGCCTGATCAGTGCCCATCAATGCAGCCTCACCAGTATCCATCAATGCAGGCTCACCAGTGCCTGTCAGCTCAGCCTGATCAGTGCCCAATAGTGCAGCCTCACCAGTGCCCATCAATGCAGCCTCACCAGTGCCCATCAGCTCAGCCTCATTAGTACCTATCAATGCAGCTTTGTCAGTGCCTATCAGCTCAGCCTTATCAATGCCCATCAGTGCAGCCTGAGCAGTGCCCATCAATGCAGCGTCACCAGTGCCCATCAGTGCAGCCTCATCAATGCCCATCAATACAGTCTGATCAGTGCCCATCAATGCAGCGTCACCAGTGCCCATCAGTGCAGCCTGATCAGTGCCCATCAATGCAGCCTCACCAGTGCTCATCCAATGCAGCCTCACCAGTGCCCATCAATGCAGCCTGATCAGTGCCCATCAATGCAGCCTCACCAGTGCCCATCAATGCAGCCTCACCAGTGCCCATCAATGCAGCCCCCCTTCCCCTCAGAGGCAGTCCAATAGACCCAGTGAGACCCATGGTAGGGCCGACCCTGGTTGCCCCCCCCCCCCCCCGCCTCAGCTTGCGGCACCTGGGCGGGTGCACGAACCCAGGATCGGCCCTGGAAAGAGGCCCCAGGGCAGTCAGCCTCCCGGGAAATTTCCTGATATCCTGGTAGGCTAGTCCGGCCCTAGCGATGGGCCACAAATCCATCCAATGATGGGGCACAGTTCCTCCTAATGACAACAATGATAGGGCACAGTTCCACCCGTGACACCAACGACGAGGCATGATTCTTCCCACCAAATGACACCAGCGATGGGGCACAAATCCATCTAATGACACCAATAATGGGACACAGTTCCTCCCAATGACACCAATGATGGGGCACAGCTCCTCCCAATGACACCAATGATGGGGCACAGTTCCTCCCTGTGACACCAACGATGGGGCATGATTCTTCCCACCAAATGGCACCAATGATGTGGCACAATTCCTCTCATTGACACCAAAGATGGGACATTGTTTACTCCCACTGATGCCAGGACATTATCTAATTCGAATGGCCACAGTCTGGCCCACCATAAAGCCTAAAGGACCCTAAACCGGCCGGGAGACCCCTGCTTTAAACAATTATATCAGTAAAATACCGGTATTATTTCTCCATTCCCAAAAAAATGCTCAGAGGTAGAAGCATGAAACTTGAACATACAATTCTACATCCAGGCCTGGTTGAGGATCATGGGAGTTGCAGTTCGCAAAACAGCTGGAAAATTTCACACTGACCTCCGATAATCCTTGTCTATAAAAGCCGAGCCGGGGCTATTTTTATTTGAGGTTTCAGTCTTAACACTCCACCCAGAATAGCAGCACAGGGAGCTCTGTGTTCACACTTGGAAGGTTTCGTAGAAAGTTGGCAGTTAGGTTGGACTAGGGCAGAGGCTCAAACACTAGAAGGTTGCGTGCGGTCCTCTCATCTTAATACAACGATTGTGCTTTTGTTTTGTGGTGGAATGTTGAAAAACTGTTTGTTTGTTGTTTTAGTTGTAGTATTGGGTGATCCTTATGTAGCACTTATCCCCGAAGGAGCCACTGATGGATAAGTCCACTGATCCCAGATGACAAACGACCCTTCTGGCAATGACGCAACCTCTGACACACCAAGTCTAATTTCGGGAAATACTCTACCATAACACTACAAACAATGGGAGGACCCTTTAAAGTGTCTTAGTACCTAAACCCCGAATCTAGGCAACCCCAAAAAAAAACAATTAGGAAAAGGAATTCCCCCAAAGAAGGCACTAACCCAAACACCATCTGCAAAAAACAATAAGTTTATTGAACTACAAAACACCATATATTATTACAAAAACGGGCAAATTAGGGAATACACCATAGACAAAAATAAAAAACGGATAACGTTATCGTTAAAAACAGCGGAGCCGCGGCCAATCATATCCCATACACACACCAACCAATCACCCCAGCAGATTCCTATTAATGTGGGTATACCGTGTAAATTGTATCCTGAATCAGTCCAGGTAGGTAGGTAGGAGGGTGAGGTGAGTGAATACTAGGATGTATCTTGCGGGCTAACTCAGCACATCATTGATTTACAAGCAGTCCGGGAGCACAACCCACATCATATGTATGGCAGCAAAGATGACCGGCAATATTGCTTAACAAGGCATTAGATCCGAGATTTACAAACAAAGCAGCTAAGTTCAATCAGGACAGTAGGGGGAGCAGCTCAGGCTGTATTCAATATAAACTGCTCTGAGGAAACCAGCGGTGATTGGCTGGTGAAACGCGTCAGCACGTGACGTCAGCACGTCACCTCGGAGCCGCGATCATATGGTGTTTGAATACCTGACCGGGAACCAACAGCTGACGGCCGGCTTACATCACTTCTATTGACGGCGCTGACAGAGTGAGACGATCCCAACTGACGGCTTTTGCTGTCCGGACTGTCATCTGCAGCTATCATGTGTGGGTAGAGCTGGCGATCTCAAGAGCTATTCAACCATCAATCTGGTGAGAGAAGTATTACTCCAGTTTATATTGAATACAGCCTGAGCTGCTCCCCCTACTGTCCTGATTGAACTTAGCTGCTTTGTTTGTAAATCTCGGATCTAATGCCTTGTTAAGCAATATTGCCGGTCATCTTTGCTGCCATACATATGATGTGGGTTGTGCTCCCGGACTGCTTGTAAATCAATGATGTGCTGAGTTAGCCCGCAAGATACATCCTAGTATTCACTCACCTCACCCTCCTACCTACCTACCTGGACTGATTCAGGATACAATTTACACGGTATACCCACATTAATAGGAATCTGCTGGGGTGATTGGTTGGTGTGTGTATGGGGTATGATTGGCCGCGGCTCCGCTGTTTTTAACGATAACGTTATCCGTTTTTTATTTTTGTCTATGGTGTATTCCCTAATTTGCCCGTTTTTGTAATAATATATGGTGTTTTGTAGTTCAATAAACTTATTGTTTTTTGCAGATGGTGTTTGGGTTAGTGCCTTCTTTGGGGGAATTCCTTTTCCTAATTGTTTTTGTATGGTTTATAAGGCAAACCCAAACTGCATCCAATTGTGGATGAATATCTGATCTCTTTATCTACAATCAAATTTCCTTTTTTGGTGGTCGATCCAGGCAAAACTTTTTATTAACTAGGCAACCCCAAGCCTGGACTTCTCTCCCTTTTTCCTCCTCCTATGACTCTCTGTCCTCTTTGGACTTGTAGTCCCATGCAGTCCTTGGCTTAGGCTTAATAGAGAACTGTCTCCTGGGGACTACATCCCCCATAGTTCCAGGCAGCTCCCAGCAGTCTCTTTTCTCTCCCAGTCTGCACAGTAGCCAAACACAATGTCCTCTGCTGTACCGGGTGGTGGATGGAGCTTTCCCCCCGACTCACTGTGGCTGCATAAAAGCACCAGCAAAATGTCCTGCAGCCACCTTTCTCTCACTCTTCTCTTCCAGCTTAGGCTGTTTTCAGACTGATGCATTTTGCTGCATTTTACCGTGCTAAAAACGCAATGTCTAAGGGGACTCTTCACACCACTGCGCTGCAGGGGCAGTGCATTTTGCATGCTGCATTTTTGGTGTAGTTTTCAAAGCCGTGCTAAAGACACAGGTCCCCGCTGAAATGAATAAAAACCGCCGCAAAAATGCACTTGCATTGCGTTTTTGGTGCATTTTTTGAGCCACATGTCCAAGTTTCACTGGTGCATGCTGGGTAATAGGCACCCAGAAAATGCACTGGAAATGCACCAAAAACAATATGCATTTTTTTTTTAACTCAACTTTATTGAAACCCTCTATGTGATAGCACATTGGACATGACGATTCCTGGTTAAGGAGACACCAGGGATCTATTGGACCCCTATTGTCAACTTTTGTCCCTATGGCACCCTGCACTCGCATACAATGATCCAGAGGGCAGTGCTGATCTTTACATCATGAAGGACCACTCCTACATTTTTTATTTTATTGTGATGAGAAGCTTATTAATGGTCACAGAACAGGTGATCATCCTGAATATTGCACCACCCAGTGCTGAGATAGAGGACCTCATGTGACCAGGCTAATGACAAGGTAAGTATATATAAAAAAAAAAAACACAAACTTCATGCTAGGGGGCCAGGAGGTGTCCTGGAGTTGAGTTTTAAAGACGAAAAAGCTTCAAAGACAGAGCTAAGAGCTGCAGAAGGAAGGCCACACCCCCAAAGAGTTGGCTGAACCCTCACTTATAGGGGATGCAAGCTCATACTGAATATTTCTGCCTGGAGTTGAGCTTTGAAGACAGGAGGCCTGAAGGGAGGAGCTAGCTGCAGAAGGAAGGACACCCCCCAAAGAGTCCACTTAACCCTTATAGGGGATGTTAATTCATACTGAATTCCTGTGAGTTGAGCTTTAAAGACAGGAGGCTCCAATGAGTTTGGGAACTCATCCTTACTCCCCCCCTCCCTTTTATTTTTTTGTTTCTCTTGATTACTGAGCTGGGTCCCTCGGGCCCAACACTTGAGACTACCCTGTTGGTCAGGGCAGTTGGTTTATAGGGTTGGATACTTCAAATGTAAACATCGATGTTGTACTATTGCTCCCGTTATCCGTTTCCCTTGTATGGAAACCAAACATTCCTTTATGCATTGTGAACTGTTTACTTGATCTACTTGATTGATTTAATGATTGTATCAGAAAGACAAGAGGCTTCAGGGGAGGAGCTAAGAGCTGCAGAATGAAGGTCACACCCCCGAAGAGTCAGCTGAACCCTTACTTATAGGGGATACACGCTCATACTAATTATCCCTGCCTGGAGTTGAGTTTTAAAGACAGGAGGCTTCAGGGGAGGAGCTAAGAGCTGCAGAAGGAAGGTCACACCCCCAAAGAGTCAGCGGAACCCTTACTTATAGAAGATGCAAGCTTATACTGAAAATTTCTACCTGGAGTTGAGTTTCAGAGACAGGAGGCTTCAGGAGAGGAGCTAGGAGCTGCAAAAGGAAGTTCACACTCCTGAAGTGTAAGCTGAACCCTTACTTATAGAAGATCCAAGCTCATACTGATTATTTCTGCCTGGAGTTGAGCTTTAGAGACAGGAAGCTTCAGGGGAGGAGCTAAGAGCTGCAGAAGGAAGGTCACACCCCCAGAGAGTCAGCGGAACCCTTACTTATAGAAAAGGTAAGCTCATACTGAATATTTCTGACTAGAGTTGAGCTTTAGAGACAGGAAGCTTCAGGGGAGGAGCTAAGATCTGCAGAAGGAAGGTCACACCCCCAAAGAGTCAGCTGAACCCTTATAGAAAATGCAAGCTCATACTGAATATTTCTGCCTGGAGTTTAATTTTACAGAAAGAAGGCTTCAGGGGGGGGGGGGGGAGCTAAGAGCTGAAAAAGGAACGTGGCACCCCTGAAGAGTCAGCTAGGAGATGCAAGCTCATACTGAATATTCATGTAGTACAGGGACTGTGGGGCTTTTAAAAAATAGTTCTGTAGTATAGGACAGGATTGTATATTTCTAATTATTTCCTAAGCTGGCCACACACTTTTCAATATTACTGTGTGATCTCTTTACAAATGTAAACATCATCGTTGTACTATTGCTCCTGTCATCCATTTCCCTTGTATGGAAACTGAACATTCCTTTATACATTGTGTACTGTTTTTTTTTTACTTCAATAGAAAGTGATTGTACCGGAAAGACAGGAGGCTTCAGGGCAGAGCTAAGAGCTGCAGAAGGAAGGCCACACTCCCAAAGAGTCGACTGAATCCTTATTTATAGGGGGTGCAAGCTCATACTGAATATTCCTGCCTGGAGTTAAGCTTTAAAGACAGGAGACTTCAGGGGGGGAGCTAAGAGCCGCAGCAGGAAGGTCACATCCCCAAAGAGTCATCAGAATCTTTACTTATAGAAGATGCAAGCTCATACTAAATATTTCTGCCTGGGGTTGAGTTTTAGAGACAGGAGGCTTCAGGGGAGGAGCTAAGATCTGCAAAAGGAAGGTCCCACCCCTGAAGATTTAGCTGAACCCTTACTTATAGAAGATGCAAGCTCATACTCATGATTTCTGCCTGGAGTTGAGTTTTAGGGACAGGAGGTTTAAGGGGAGGAGCTAAGAGCTGTAAAAGGAAGGGCACACCCCTGAAGAGTCAGCTGAACCCTTACTTATAGGCAGGGCTTTTTTCAGCGGGGATGCGGGGGAACACAGTTCCGGCACCTCCAGCACTGAATGTATGTAATAGCAAGGAGTGCTTGGTTGTGCTACAGTGTCTATTGATGCTGGCTGCTGGTGGATCTATTGTTGCTGGAGTCGATCTATTTCTGCAGGAGGGTAGATTGCTGCTGGGGAGGTCTATAGTTGCTGGTGGGAGAATCTATTGTTGCTGAGGGGTATTTTCTTGTAGGTGGTCCATTGTTGCTGGTGGATCTATTGTTGTTGGCTGTGGGAGGGTCTATTTTACTGCTTTTCATGTTATCAATAACAAATTCCATACAAGTTACTTAGTACCACAAAGGTTACTAGGTTCTGTATTCTCTAAAAGGGGTAGTGCTGGGAGGTGGGTAGGGGGTGGAACCAAGGACTGGTGCTCAGAGGTAGGTAGGGGCAAAGACAAGGGGTAACTCCCAAAAGGGGACCTATTCTCTGAGAAAAAAAGCCCTGCTTATAGGAGATGTAAGCTCAGACTGATTATTTCTGCCTGGAGTTGAGATTTAGAGACAGGAGGCTTCAGGGGAGGAGCTAAGATCTGCAGAAGGAAGGTCACACCCCTGAAAAGTCAGCTGCACCTGTAATTATAGAAGATGCAAGCTCATACTGATTATTTCTGCCTGGAGTTGAGTTTTAGAGACAGGAGGCTTCAGGGAAGGAGCTGCATTGTAAAAGGAAGATCCCACCCCTGAAGAGTCAGCTGAACCCTCACTTATAGGAGATGCAAGCTCATACTGAATATTTCTGCCTGGAGTTGAGTTTTAGAGACAGGAGGCTTCAGGGGAGGAGCTAAGCTGTAAAATGAAGGTCACACCCCTGAAGAGTCAGCTGAATCCTTACTTATAGGAGATGCAAGCTCATACTGAATATTCTTGCAGTACAGGGACAGTAAGGCTTTGAAAGAGTGTTCAGTAGTATAGAACATGGTTGTATATTTCTAATTATTTCCTAAGCTGGCCACACACTTTTCCATCTGATTGTATGATCTCTGTACAGCCTCATTTGTGTTTACCAACAGCTAAATAAATTGCGAGACAATCCATTCAGTTTGTATCTAATCATGTAGTCATTGGTACATCTAAAGCTGGCCATACACTTCACAATCTGATTGCACAATCTTCGTTTCTTGTATTCTACTCATTATTTTGACATGTGGTTTTCACTGATGGTGGCCTTTCTTTTCATATGCTTGGTTTGGAATGCCCCGGGATATTGATGGGTTTAATTTAGGCAACTAAAACTAGTTCAACTAAACTCATCCCATAGACATTATGTATGAAATGATCACAAATATTTCCAGCCAGCTGCAACTTGTCCACAGATCATGTATACCTCACTTCACTGCCTTCAGGGCCCCCCTTCATCAAATTATCCCCCCTAACCACCTAAACTAAACATCAGAAAAATGATAGATTTTATATTTTTCATCAAGCACTCAGCTCTCAGTACTCTAGTCAGATGTGCTTAATATGTTTATATTTGGCCTTCTCTACCCTGTTTCCCCGAAAATAAGACCTAGCGTGATTGTTGGTGATGGCTGCAATATAAGCCCTACCCCCCAAATAAGCCCTACCCTGTTTGCCTGAAAATAAGCCCTTCCCTGAAAATAAGACCTACAAGGACTTTAACTAGGGCTTATTTGGGGGGGTAGGGCTTATATTGCGGCCATCACCGACAATCACGCTAGGTCTTATTTTCGGGGAAACAGGGTAGTTCCTCCCTTCCCCTCAGTGTTAACATGCTAACAACATAAAACCTTTCCGTTTTCACTACATACCTATTTTAAACCCAGTGACACCATCACTGGGTCTCTGTGCTTCTCTATGCAATGCAGGCAGATCATGACTGGTGGGGGGGGGGGCTAGCAGGATGCTGTACTTAACTTCCTAAAAACATTACAGCGCCCTGTCTCAGTACCTTAGCCCTGGTGCAAGCAGTGGGCTGGCTCTTGCAAACATTAAAATGCCTCGATGGGTGGATGTTGTTAATCTGGAGAGGTGGGTGGTCCTAGGCAGGCTGTATTTACATGCAGACCACCCACATTTGATGCTGAGCCTCCGTGACTGATGAAACTGAAATCCAGTGAATGAAAGGGCTGGGCCAGGGACAGACAGGCTGGGTGATGGTAGGTGTCCTCCAGGCAGACAAAATGAGATTGGCTCCAGCTTGCCGCAGCTTCTAGTGGACACTGAATTAATTGGAGGGACATGATTGGTTATTTTTTTAGCACCCTGTAGCTTAGGCAGGGAGCACCTCACAAATATACTTGCCAGGAGTAGTTATCCTGGTTGATTGATAGAGATCTATTGATTTCTCCCTAAATTTGCCCTTGTTGCACTTTTCTCTTCTACCACTAGGTGGCCGGGTACTTGGTGGTACTAGATATGAGAAGGGCAACCCAAGGTCAGGTTTTGGATATATGGGGTATCTCAGCCAATGCGCAGGGGTTTTCTTGAATCCTTTGGCCTGCTGGGAGAACCTATATATTTGGGTGAGGTCAGGTGATCGGGGTTCTGTGCCACCTGGACGGCTGTCTGGGTGGACGTGTGTCGTATGCCCCAGGCTGCTAGGCCGAAGATTGGGTCTATCCCAGGGGCATCTGGCTACTAGGCTGTGTGAGGGCTTATCTAGGAGCAAGAGAGCAGTGCAGGGTTGGGATTGTGGCTTGCAGTCCAACCAGAAGTGATGGTTCTGTTGGCCGGAGAACCTGTCAGTGGTTGGAGGTAGAAGGAAAGCTGTTGCCACAAAGGGACCAACCACCTTTACCAGGGACCACAGTGAGTAACTGAAGCAAGTACCAGAACCACATTCTCACCGAACGGGCACGGTGGAGAATCGGGAAACTTCAGGCGGTGGTCAAGTCAGGAACCCAACCCGTGGAGCAGACGCTTGAAAGCAGCCTTGGGTGTCAAGCCAGGAACCTCGCCGGTTAGCAGGGGTGAAACTTGAGAAGTATCTGGAGTGCCAAGCTAGGGACCCAGCAGAGAAGAGAAGTGGGGATGACGCTTGAGGGGATACCACCGCCAACCTTGGAGGAGCTCAAGGGATTCCGAGTCAGTGAATCAGAGGGTCTAGTGAGAGACCGGGAGCTCAGTGTTGAAGAACTACAACAGGCAGTTGTAGTGAAGCTGAAAGGACTGTTACATTTGAGTTAGGAACTGTTAATTACTGTTACCATAGGAGACAGCATTCCTGCATGTGCAGATGTGGCACCTTGCTGGGACCTTTCCTGCACAGCTGTCTTCCTATTGAAGTCTCGGAGTCTGCCAATTGAATCTACAATTACTTAAGGGTGTCCTGGTCCTAACCCTCTTTCAAGCAAAAATACAAAAAGGACTGTCAAAAGAAATAAAACCTTTCTTTTACATCCAAGAAGTGTCTGGTGCCCAATGAATTTTACCATCTTTGCACCCACTTTGCCTCACAACCCACATATTAAAGGATATCAGCTATCTTTGGCCCTGGAGGTCCTCATTAGACTGGACAAGGTCTGAGACCTTGCTACATTTTTTTTTTTGTGCATGCCCCCATTGGAGAGATTTCCCATCACTTCCTGTTCCAGTGGCCGCCATCACTGGCTCAGCCTTGGCCTTGGATAGGAAGAGCTCAACAAGCAACAATGGCCTGCTAACATTTCAATGCAATTTCATTTATTCAAATTTTTGTAAATCTCTTTAGCCTTGGGTCCATAGGAGGTTCATGTAGTAGAGCTGGCTGCCAATCTGACATTCCACAGACTCCACCCAGAACTGAAAATGATGTTCAGATCCCATCGGAGACGCTTATATAAGCAAGCACAAAGTGTTTCAGTAAAGGGCGATGTGTGATAAACACACAGAAGGCTTTTTCTCATAGCCTACCACACAATTTTTACTGTTGGGCGGAGTACTTCTTTAAAGCATTTTTGGACTGCTAATCTTTTTTTACGCATCCATGACTTCATCTCTATCTTATTTAGCTTCCGTTATACCAATATTGCAAAATGAGGACTATGTAACTTCCCTGGTTTATGAAAGAGAAGTTGTGTTGTTGAAACAGATTCCCACAATGCAAATCTGCAGATGGGTTTATCATTGAAGATTAATCTGCTTATATTCTGCCTTCCCAGGTTCCTCCATCCCCCCCCCCCCTCTGGTTTTTCCACCCCTCCCTCTTCCCTGGTTCCTCCATCCCCCTGTCCCTGATTCCTCTATCCCCCCTCCCCCTTCCCTGGTTCCTCCATCCCCCTTCCCTGGTTCCTCCATCCCCCCTTCCCTGGTTCCTCCATCCCCTTTCCCTGGTTCCTCCATCCCCTTCTCTGGTTCCTCCATCCCCCCTTCCCTGGTTCCTCCATCCCCCTTCCCTGGTTCCTCCATCCCCCCTTCCCTGGTTCCTCCATCCCCTTTCCCTGGTTCCTCCATCCCCTTCTCTGGTTCCTCCACCCCCCCCCCTTCTCTGGTTCCTCTATTCCCATTCCCCCCTTCCCTGGTTCCTCCATCCCCCCCTTCCCTGTTTCTTCCATCCCTCCTCCCTTGTTCCTCCATCCCCCCTTCCTTGGTTCCTCCATTCCCCCAGTCTCTGGTTCCTCTATTCCCCTTCCCCCCTTCCCTGATTCCTCCATCCCCCATTCCCTGGTTCTTCCATCCCTCCTCTCCTGGTTCTTCCACCCCCCTTCCCTGGTTCCTACACCCCCCTCCCCCCTTACCTGGTTCCTTCACCCCTCCTTCTCTGATTCCTCTATTCCCATTCCCTCCTTCCCTGGTTCCTCCATCACCCCTTCCCTGTTTCTTCCATCCCTCCTCCCCTGGTTCCTCCACCCTCCCTTCCTTGGTTCCTCCATTCCCCCCGTCTCTGGTTCCTCTATTCCCCCCTCCCTAATTTCTCCATCCCCCCTTCCCTGGTTCTTCCATGTCTCCTCCCCTGGTTCCGCCACCCTCCCTTCCCCATTCCCTGGTTCCTCAATCTCTCCTTCCCCGGTTCCTCCACTTCCCCTCCCCCCTTCCTCTGGTTCCTCCATCCCCCCTTCTCTGGTTCCTCTTTTCCCCTCCCCCCCTTCCCTGGTTCCTCCATCCCCCCTCACCTGGTTCCTCCATTCCCCCCTCTGGTTCCTCCATTCCCCCTTTCCTGGTTCCTCCATCCCCCTTCCCTGGTTCCTCCATCCCCTTTCTCTGGTTCCTCCATCCCCCCTTTTCTGGTTCCTCTATTCTCCTTTTCTGCTTCCTTCATCTCTTCTCCCCCTTCCCTGGTTCCTCCATCCTCCCTTTCCTGGTTCCTCCATCCCCCCTTCCCTGGTTCCTCCATCCCCCCTTTTCTGGTTCCTCTATTCTCCTTTTCTGCTTCCTTCATCTCTTCTCCCCCTTCCCTGGTTCCTCCATCTCTCCTCCCCTGGTTCCTTCATCCCTCTTCCCTGGTTCCTCCATCCTCCCTTCTCTGGTTGCTCTTTTCCCCTCCCCTCCCCCCCTTCCCTGGTTCCTCCACCCCCCCTTCCCTGGTTGCTCCATCCCCCCTCACTTGGTTCCTCCATCCCCCCTTCCCTGGTTGCTCCATCCCCCCTTCCCTGGTTCCTCCATCCCCCTTCTCTGGTTCCTCCATCCCCCCTTCTCTGGTTCCTCTATTCCCCTTCTCTGGTTCCTTCATCTCTTCTCCCCCTTCCCTGGTTCCTCCATCTCTCCTCCCCTGGTTCCTTCATCTCCCCTTCCCTGGTTCCTCCACCCCCCTTCTCTGATTCCTCTATCCCCCTTCTCTGGTTCCTCCATCCCCCCTTCTCTGGTTCCTCTATTCCTCTTCCTCCCTTCCCTGGTTCCCCCATCCCCCCTCACCTGGTTCCTCCATTCCCCGCTCTGGTTCCTCTATTCCCCTTCCCCCCTTCCCTGATTCCTCCATCCCCCATTCCCTGGTTCTTCCATCCCTCCTCTCCTGGTTCTTCCACCCCCCTTCCCTGGTTCCTACACCCCCCTCCCCCCTTACCTGGTTCCTTCACCCCTCCTTCTCTGATTCCTCTATTCCCATTCCCTCCTTCCCTGGTTCCTCCATCACCCCTTCCCTGTTTCTTCCATCCCTCCTCCCCTGGTTCCTCCACCCTCCCTTCCTTGGTTCCTCCATTCCCCCCGTCTCTGGTTCCTCTATTCCCCCCTCCCTAATTTCTCCATCCCCCCTTCCCTGGTTCTTCCATGTCTCCTCCCCTGGTTCCTCCACCCTCCCTTCCCCATTCCCTGGTTCCTCAATCTCTCCTTCCCCGGTTCCTCCACTTCCCCTCCCCCCTTCCTCTGGTTCCTCCATCCCCCCTTCTCTGGTTCCTCTTTTCCCCTCCCCCCCTTCCCTGGTTCCTCCATCCCCCCTCACCTGGTTCCTCCATTCCCCCCTCTGGTTCCTCCATTCCCCCTTTCCTGGTTCCTCCATCCCCCTTCCCTGGTTCCTCCATCCCCTTTCTCTGGTTCCTCCATCCCCCCTTTTCTGGTTCCTCTATTCTCCTTTTCTGCTTCCTTCATCTCTTCTCCCCCTTCCCTGGTTCCTCCATCCTCCCTTTCCTGGTTCCTCCATCCCCCCTTCCCTGGTTCCTCCATCCCCCCTTTTCTGGTTCCTCTATTCTCCTTTTCTGCTTCCTTCATCTCTTCTCCCCCTTCCCTGGTTCCTCCATCTCTCCTCCCCTGGTTCCTTCATCCCCCTTCCCTGGTTCCTCCATCCTCCCTTCTCTGGTTGCTCTTTTCCCCTCCCCTCCCCCCCTTCCCTGGTTCCTCCACCCCCCCTTCCCTGGTTGCTCCATCCCCCCTCACTTGGTTCCTCCATCCCCCCTTCCCTGGTTGCTCCATCCCCCCTTCCCTGGTTCCTCCATCCCCCTTCTCTGGTTCCTCCATCCCCCCTTCTCTGGTTCCTCTATTCCCCTTCTCTGGTTCCTTCATCTCTTCTCCCCCTTCCCTGGTTCCTCCATCTCTCCTCCCCTGGTTCCTTCATCTCCCCTTCCCTGGTTCCTCCACCCCCCTTCTCTGATTCCTCTATCCCCCTTCTCTGGTTCCTCCATCCCCCCTTCTCTGGTTCCTCTATTCCTCTTCCTCCCTTCCCTGGTTCCCCCATCCCCCCTCACCTGGTTCCTCCATTCCCCGCTCTGGTTGCTCCATCCCCCCTTCCCTGATTCTTCCATCCCTCCTCCCCTGGTTCCTCCATCCCCCTTTCTCTGGTTCCTCCACCCCCCTTCTCTGGTTCCTCTATTCCCCTTCTCTGGTTCCTTCATCTCTCCTCCCCCTTCCCTGGTTCCTCCACCCCCCTTTATCTGGTTCCTCCACCCCCCTTCTCTGGTTTCTCTATTCCCCTTCTCTGGTTCCTTCATCTCTCCTCCCCCTTCCCTGTTTCCTCCATCCCCCTTCCCTGGTTCCTCCATCCCCCTTCCCTGGTTCCTCCATTTCCCCCTTCCCTGGTTTCTCCATCCCCCCTTCCCTGGTTCCTCCATCCCCCCTTCTCTGGTTCAACCATCCCCCTTCTCTGGTTCCTCTATTCCCCTTCTGTGGTTCCTTCATCTCTTCTCCCCCTTCCCTGGTTCCTCCATCTCGTTTCTCCTTCCCCCTCCCCTGGTTCCTCTATCCCCCTTCTCATTTGTTTGTACTTCTCCTATAGATCACAGAAGTGCAGTTCGTTCTGCACTCCTGTGACCCATTTTCACTGACATCACAGAGCCAGTCCAGGCTCGGGAACTATCGCGACCATATGGTCCAGTCGGGATCTGCCCACATGCCTGGACCATCACCCGGCTCAGCCTCTAAGCGAGCCACCCCCTCCCTCCACAGCCCAGTGCTCCAGCGAGTGGAGGCAGAGCAGACAGCCGTGACTGACAGTCACCAGCTCTCTGCTCACAGAGCACTGAGAACTGAGCAATCAGCGGTGTTTGATCAGTCGGTTCTCAATCTTAGGTGGGGGGCAGATGCAGCATCCACTTAGGTAAGTATGATTCTAAAAAAAAAATTTAAAAAAATTCCCATACTTCTCTTTTAAATATGTATCAATATATGCCTCTATTTGTTATATTATCAGAAGGAAGCAATACCCAATGAAATACAGTCCCTACTGAATTCCCAGCAGTGTAGAGAGCCAGAAATCAAACTTCTTAACTGGGAGTCTCCATGCAACTGCCAGAAAGTACCCGGCCATATCTATAAGGAAAGCAGATGAAGAATACCAATATGTATCAATACATAAATGTTACCAATACAAATCTGAAAGGGTAAACATATGAACCTGTCAATAAATAAATAAGAAAAAAAGAAAAGGAATTCTTTGTTACAGCACCCCAGGGACAGCTGTGGGTGCCTTCGCCAATGACCACATTGATAACTGACCAAGTCAGCATTCCCGGCCAGCAAGGCAGCGCCCTCCCAACAGTCTTAGTTCAACCCCAGTACATCAGGTCCCAAGCCAAGACCAAATAATCTTGGGGTGTCCAGACTTATAGTCGCTCGGACCTCGCCCAGGGGTCTCTGCAAGGGGAAGATCTGACGGGTATTGAGGCCAGACCTCCGAGCCAGTTGGAGCATGTCATGATATGTCAGCAGATAGCAGCCGGGTAAATAAAAAAATGGTGTCGCCCTGAAGTCCGGCGGGGTGTGATTGCTGTGCGATCATATGTCATGAGGTCATGTCTTCCTGTGACATCAGCGGGAGGGGAGCTGACAATGGAGCCAGTGTACAATGTTCTCATGAAGTCATCCTTACCGATATATAATGGCCCACCAGGTTACTGCAGGCAGGAAATGTTTATTTAAACGAAAAACAGGGCTGCTAAAAAAAAAAAAGGTAAGTGATATAATTAGCAGAGGAAACTTCACCAGGGCACAGCAGGTTCTATTTTTTCCAGGGAACTGGAGAACTGGATGAGGGTGATGAAGGTGTAGTCTGGTTTTATAGTGTCTGTGTGCAATTAAAGCTGAACTCTAGGAACACAAACTAAAGCAAACATTAATACATCATTATTTTATTTCATATCATTAAAAAACATTTAAAAAAAAAATTCAGACATAGACAAATAGGTTTGTTCAACAGACATAGTTTACATATTCCATGTTACAGAGGATGCATCAATCTCGACATGTTTCCCCAAAAAACGTTTGGCTTCTTCAGGAGTCTATGCATCAATCTGAACTAAATGACAAACTGTCTGTTACATTCCAATTAAAAATGATCTATGCCTGCAATGACAGTTGGATCCACGAGGATCCAAAGCTGGAGCCACGAGGGAGAAAACAAACAGATAACATCTTATGATCTAATCTGTAGATCGTTATACCTTCTTGGGTTTTGAATACCCCAGACACAAAAACTGAGTCAAAAGGCACGTTTGAACTGACCCTAGTCCGCCACACTTGTGTGCAGGAGGTGTTATATCATTTTAGAACCCCTTCCTGGTTTTTACTGCTGTCAGGTGCCCACGGGGGAGGGGAATTTCCCTTCTCTA
This sequence comes from Lithobates clamitans, assembly GCA_037952925.1. NCBI lineage: Eukaryota > Metazoa > Chordata > Amphibia > Anura > Ranidae > Lithobates > Lithobates clamitans. The sequence goes on from JBBGZY010002243.1 coordinate 154,746, forward strand.
TCTGTCCAGGTTGACCACTGTTACCAGGATAGAGAGCGGTGGGAAAAATCCCAAATGTTTACAGTTTTCACCGAAACAGGAGCAGAGAGGAAATGTTCCAATGGGGATGTCTGTTTTGATGACAACAGTAGAAACGAGTGTTTCTTCTCACTTTGGAAATATTTTTTTTTACGCTTCCTTTTTATGTCTCTAAAACAGAAAGTTAAGAGATAGGAAAAAAAATCAGGAAAAAAAATTGCCTTTAGCTCTACTTTAAAGTGGACCTTGCACCTCCCTAATAAGGTCCACCTATTCAAGATGCCCTCCCTTTCCCATCCTACCTATAAAGCTGGAAGAAAGTGCAAAAAATCCTATGGGGGGGGGGACACAATTCACTTCCTTTCTCTAGCTCGATCCTACAGAGCCTAGGCAAGGGTGACATTATCCTCCAAATGTCGTAGAATGTTGAGTAGCCCAGATCTTGCGAGAAGACAATCTTGGACTATGCTATGGTGTCTTCTATGAGGTTTGGCCTACACAGCATTCCCAGGGATCTTGTCCGTAGGAGGATGACGTCACCCCCTGCACTGGTCAGGGAAAGGTGAATATGTTATCATACTATTTTTATACTTTTTTTTTTATACTTTTATGCAACTTTTAAGGATGGGAATGTTGCCCTCACTGAATAAACTGAGCTTGCCTGAAGTGCAAGGCCTCTTTTAATGTGACTCCCCTGCCTCCCCATGACTTGGCACTTGCAGCTCTCTAGCGGCCAATCCCTAGCTATTTATACATTCAGATACGTGATACTTATCCGCTACTATATCTGCCTTACACATCATAACAGAGAAAATAGAACAATAACTCCAAAGCCATTTACTGCAACTAATGCCAGATTATTCTCACGGTATTACAAGGGATCTCAGTAAATGGGGTTTAAAGTGTTTATTGCCTGATAAATAGCTATTTTCCTTCCAAAGTCAGTTACTACTATCTCCTGAGAATTGATATCCCCTGCGGACTCCATCCAAACTTTATGGGAGAATGGGAAATATTGTGCATAGCCGTATATGGTCTACATTCAATGTACAACGTACAGTACAGCACAGCTCATTTATCAGAGGCTGCAGCTGTTTACCATAGAAGAGTGACGCCAGAGATAGACCAAGTGGTCCATCAAGTCTGCCTCTTTTTTTTTTGTCTGAGTATAGATATATGTCTCTCACATGTTTGAATTCACCGACTGTTGACGAAGGCCTGGTTCACACCTATGGCATTTTTAGTGCTGTTTGCATTTTTGCAGATTTGCACCACAGAATGTGTTCCATAGGAAACCATGTGAAATGGACTGCAGTGCAAATCTGCAAAATGCAAAAAAGCACTAAAAATGCATCGGTGTGAATCAGGCCTTAGGGCCGGTTCACACCACAATTTCTTTGTTTTCCGAGTGCCCTTCAGCATGCAAGATTTTAAAGCATTCCGGTGCATTTTTTTCCCCACTTTTTTTCCTATTTCTCAATTTAGGACATGTGCGTTCCGGTGCGTTTTGCTTCGTTCTGTACAGAAAAAAAATGCATCAGGTTCTACTTTTGTTGACTGCCCTGGAACACACTCCACTGGTGTGAACCAGGGCCATTGGAATCCATGTTAAAGCGGAGCTCCACCAAAAAGGGGAAGCTTCCCTTTACTTCCTCCCCCGCTTCGCTGCCACATTTGCCACCTTTTGGGGGGGGGGGGAGCGAGTACCTGTTTTTGACAGGTACCCGTACCCACTTCCGGGAGACCTCCCCGCAGCGAGCTCCCTAGGAAGTTCGGCCCCCCTCCTTCTTCCCCAGCCACGGGCAATTCAGAAAGCACAGCGCGCATGTGCAGTAGGGAACTGGCTGTGAAGCCACAAGGCTTCACTGCCGGTTTTCCCTTACAAGGAATGGCGGCGGCAGCACCCGAGAGCCGAGCGGGAAATTGGCTGTGGTGCAGAAGGTGTCCTAATATTAAAAGTCGGCAGCTACAGTATTTGTAGCTGCTGACTGCTAATTTTTTGGTGGGGTGGGGAGGGGTGGGGGGGGGGCTGGAGCTCCTCTTTAAACATACTGGACTACATCTGCTGCGATTCGGCCCTTACTCAGTACCTCTGCTGGAACTCTGTTGCAAGTATCAACTACACCTTCAGTAAAATAATACTTTCTAAGGTTAGTTCTGAACCTCCCTCCTAGTTTGAGATCATGTTCCCGTGTTCTTGATCTTAGCTTCATATAGAAAATATTGCCTTCCTGAAACTTGTTCACACTCTTCATGTATTTAAAGGTTTCAATCATGTCTCCTATTTCTATTCTTTCTCCCAGACTTTACATTTAGGCTGGGCTCACACTAGTGCCAATTGGATGTGTGTTTTTCCTGCAGCCAATTCGCATGACAGGAGATTGTGACTGGTTCTCTATGGCTTGCGCAGGAGTCCTGTGCGTCTTTGGCTCCGTTTCAGGGCCGAATTCGGGCAAAAATTTGTTCCTGGTTCATCACTGAAATGGAAAACAGGGACCCCTGCTGTGAGCCTCATCCATCGGCGGTGTGAACCCAGCCTTAAAGTTCATACAGTCTCTCCCGATATGTTTTACACTTCAGACCTTTCACCATTTTTTGCCCATCTCTGGACTTGTTCTATCTTATCAATATCTTTTTGTATTTGAGGGCTTCAGAACTGGACAGAGTATTCTAAATGAGGTCTAATTAAAGATCTACATAGAGGAATCGGAACCTCCTTTCTCCTGCTGGTGATCCCTCTAGTGATATAAAGATCTATATAGAGGAATCAGGACCTCCTTCCTCCTGTTAACGATGCCTCTAGTTGTAACTAAAGATCTATTGAGAGGGATCAGGACCTTTTTCTTCCTGCTGGTGGTCCCTCTAGTGATAACTAAAGATCTCTATAGAGGAATCAGGACCTCCTTTCATCTGCTGGGGATCCCTCTAGTGATAACTAAAGATCTCTATAGAGGAATCAAGACCTCCTTGCTCCTGCTGGGGATCCCTCTAGTGATAACTAAAGATCTCTATAGAGGAATCAAGACCTCCTTGCTCCTGCTGGGGATCCCTCTAGTGATGACTAAAGATCTCTATAGAGGAATCAGGAATTGCTCCTGCTGGGGATCCCCTTAGTGCTAACTAAAGATCCATGCAGAGGAAAAAAGGCCTTCTTCCTCCTTCTGGGGATCCCTCTAGTGATGACTAAAGATCTATATAGAGGAATCAGGACCTCCTGCTGGTGATCCCTCTAGTAATAACTAAAGATCTATATGGAGGAATCACAACCTCCTTCCTCCTGCTGGTGATCCCCCTAGTGCAGTGATGGTGAACCTTGGCACCCCAGATGTTTTGGAACTATATTTCCCATGGTGCTCATGCACTCTGCAGTGTGGTTGAGCATCATGGGAAATGTAGTTTCAAAACATCTGGGGTGCCAAGGTTTGCCATCACTGCGTCTGGTGATATAAAGATCTATATAGAGGAATCAGGACCTCCTTCTTCCCGTTGATGATGCCTTTAGTAATAAAGATCTATTGAGAGGGATCAGGGCCTTCTTCTTCCTGCTGGTGGTCCCTCTAGTGATAACTAAAGATCTATATGGAGGAATCAGGACCTCTTTCCTCCTGCTAGTGATGCCTCTAGTTATAACTTAAGATCTATAGAGAGGAATCAGAACCTCCTTCCTTCTGCTGGGGATCCCTCTAGTGATAACTAAAGATCTATATAGAGGAATCAGGACCTTCTTCCCTCTGCTAGGGATCCCTTTAGTGATAACTAAAGATCTATATAGAGGAATCAGGACCTCCTTCCTCCTGCTGGTAATCCCTGTTGTGATAACTGTAGCACCCTCTTAGATAGGTTGCTAGATAAGCTAGGTAAATTTAGTTCTAGTAGCTCCCTTGTAAACAGTGGAGCAGCTTGTGATTGCTTTTGGGCTGTTCTGGGTTCTGCAGGCTGCAGGTCTGAATGTTTTCCCCTGTTTTCTGCAGAGTTCTGGAAAGTAGTGCGCTGGGAGAGTCAAATAAGTAGTCTGAATATTAATACGATTCCAGCCAATACCTCGGGGTAGGCTGCCCAGTAGGGGGATGGAGAGTGCATAAATAGTCTGGGCCTAGAGGCAGCCCTTTCCTTGTCCAGGAGGAGAAATACCCAGCCTGGGGGGCCTCTGCCCTCTCAGGCAGCCCAGTTTGACATTCACCAGGAGCTCACTGATGCTAAGCTGGGAGCCTATTTTGCTGAGAAACCCTAAAGCTAACGAAGGGGGATTTCACCTGAGATCCAGTTTGGAGAGTCCACTAGGGAAATGTCTACCTGACACTGGAGGGTGACATCTAAATTCCCAAAGACTTGTGAGCACAGACTGGAGTGCAGGATCTAGATGACTGTTACTGCTGTTAACCCCCTAGTGCACAAATACTAAGGCTTGCCTGGCCTGGAACATTGCTTGTGGTGTCCCGGAGCTGTCCATTCGCCAAGCTATTGTTGAAGGGACTGTTCTGAGAAGTAGAAACAGAGTGAAAAGTGTCCTCTTACAACTGTTTAGTGTTCTGGAGTATCCTACAGCTCTCTCTGCCCTATCCAAGTTAATCAGCAATACAATTTAAAAGGCAACCCCTACTGTTTACTTAGCCAGAAGAGTAACTGTTGCTCTATGCCTGACTGCCATTGCACCTATTTGGAAGACGAACCTGGGACAGATCTGCAGCTTTTGCAAGGGTGAACGCTACATAATTAACCCTTTCATGACTAAGCCTATTTTTGACATTTGGTGTTTACAAGTTAAAATCCCTATTTTTTGCTAGAAAGTTACTTAGAGCCCCCAAACATTATATATATATATATATATATATATATATATATATATATATTTTAGCAGAGAATCTAGAGAATAAAATGGCGATTGTTGGAATATTTTATGTCACACGGTATTTGTGCAGCGGTTTTTTTAACGCAACTTTTTGGGAAAAGGGACACTTTCATGAATTTAAAAAAAAACAAACAGTAAAATTAGCCCAATTTTTTTGAATAATGTGAACAGATTATGTTATGCCGAGTAAATAGATACCAACCATGTCACGCTTTATAATTGCACGCACTCGTGGAATGTCGACAAACTACGGTACCTAAAAATCTCCATAGGCGACACTTTAAATTTATTTATTTATTTATTTTTTGGTGGAGAATGCGGGCAACGATCCCCTTTAAATTTATTTTACGGTTACCAGGTTAGAGTTACAGAGGAGGTCTAGTGCTAGAATTATTGCTCTTGCTCTGACGATTGCGGCGATTTGAACACCGTTTACATATGCGGGCGTGACTTCCATATGCGTTTTCTTTGCTGCACGAGCTCGCGTGGACAGGGGGTGCTTTAAAAAAAATTTTCTTATTTATTTTATTTATTTTTATATGAATAAATTGTGTTTTAAAAAAAAAAAAAATGTGATCACTTTTTTGCTGTCAAAAGGAATGTAAAATCCCTTGTGACAGTAATAGGTGGTGACAGGTACTCTTTATGGAGAGATCGGGGGTCTAAAAGATCCCCGATCCCTCCTTTGCACTTCAAAGTATTCAGATCGCCATTTTTGGCGATTCTGAATACTGTGTATTTTTTTAAAACCAGCGCCATTGGCAGCCGAGTAAACGGGAGGTGACGTCATGACGTCGCTTCCGTGTTTACGATTAGAAGGCTGGAACCAAGCCGTTCATGGCTTCGTTCCAGACCGTCCCCAGCCGCCGGAGGCGGATGATTGGTCATCGGGTCCCCCGATGGAACGGGAGGCCCAGTAAGAGCGGTGGGAGGCGGTGGAAGGCAGCGGGAGGGGGGGGGGCAGCTTTTAGCCGCATCGTTTGTTATACCTGGATAGCCGATCCCTGGATCTAAAAAACGGTACCAGGATGATGCCTGCAGCTGCGGGCATTATCCCAGTATAACTGCGGAAAGCCGAGTACGCACATCTGCATACGCTCGGTGGGAAGGGGTTTTAAGATCGATATAGAGGAATGAGGACCTCCTTCCTCCTGCTGGAGATCCCTCTAGTGATAACTAAAGATCTATATGGAGGAATCAGGACCTCCTTCCTCCTGCTGGTGATCCCTCTAGTGATAACTAAAGATCTATAAGGAGGAATCAGGTCCTCCTTCCTCCTGCTGGAGATCCCTCTAGTGATAACTAAAGATCTATATAGAAGAATCAGGACCTCCTTCCTCCTGCTGGTAATCCCTCTAGTGATAACCAAAGATCTATATAGAGGAATCAGGACCTCCTTCCTCCTGCTGGTAATCCCGATAGTGATAACTAAAGATCTATATAGAGGAATCAGGACCTCCTTCCTCCTGCTGGTGATCCCTCTAGTGATAACTAAAGATCTATATAGAGGAATCAGGACCTCCTTCCTCCTGCTGGTGACCCCTCTAGTGATAACTAAAGATCTATATAGAGGAATCAGGACCTCCTTCCTCCTGCTGGTGACCCCTCTAGTGATAACTAAAAATCTATAAAGAGGGACCAGGACCTCCTGCCTCCTGCGGGTGCTGGTCAAATGAGAGGAAGGGTAGTGATAACTAAAGATCTATATAGAGGAATCAGGACCTCCTTCCTCCTGCTGTTGACCCCTCTTGTGATAACTAAAGATCTATATAGAGGAATCAGGACCTCCTTCCTCCTGCTGGTAATCCCTCTAGTGATAACCAAAGATCTATATAGAGGAATCAGGACCTCCTTCCTCCTGCTGGTAATCCCGATAGTGATAACTAAAGATCTATATAGAGGAATCAGGACCTCCTTCCTCCTGCTGGTGACCCCTCTAGTGATAACTAAAGATCTATATAGAGGAATCAGGACCTCCTTCCTCCTGCTGGTGACCCCTCTAGTGATAACTAAAGATCTATATAGAGGAATCAGGACCTCCTTCCTCCTGCTGGTGACCCCTCTAGTGATAACTAAAAATCTATAAAGAGGGACCAGGACCTCCTGCCTCCTGCGGGTGCTGGTCAAATGAGAGGAAGGGTAGTGATAACTAAAGATCTATAAGGAGGAATCAGGACCTCCTTCCTCCTGCTGGAGATCCCTCTAGTGATAACTAAAGATCTATATAGAAGAATCAGGACCTCCTTCCTTCTGCTGGTAATCCCTCTAGTGATAACCAAAGATCTATATAGAGGAATCAGGACCTCCTTCCTCCTGCCGGTAATCCCGATAGTGATAACTAAAGATCTATATAGAGGAATCAGGACCTCCTTCCTCCTGCTGGTGACCCCTCTAGTGATAACTAAAGATCTATATAGAGGAATCAGGACCTCCTTCCTCCTGCTGGTGACCCCTCTAGTGATAACTAAAGATCTATATAGAGGAATCAGGACCTCCTTCCTCCTGCTGGTGACCCCTCTAGTGATAACTAAAAATCTATAAAGAGGGACCAGGACCTCCTGCCTCCTGCGGGTGCTGGTCAAATGAGAGGAAGGGTAGTGATAACTAAAGATCTATATAGAGGAATCAGGACCTCCTTCCTCCTGCTGTTGACCCCTCTTGTGATAACTAAAGATCTATATAGAGGAATCAGGACCTCCTTCCTCCTGCTGGTGATCCCTCTAGTGATAACTAAAGATCTATAAGGAGGAATCAGGACCTCCTTCCTCCTGCTGGAGATCCCTCTAGTGATAACTAAAGATCTATATAGAAGAATCAGGACCTCCTTCCTCCTGCTGGTAATCCCTCTAGTGATAACCAAAGATCTATATAGAGGAATCAGGACCTCCTTCCTCCTGCTGGTAATCCCGATAGTGATAACTAAAGATCTATATAGAGGAATCAGGACCTCCTTCCTCCTGCTGGTGACCCCTCTAGTGATAACTAAAGATCTATATAGAGGAATCAGGACCTCCTTCCTCCTGCTGGTGACCCCTCTAGTGATAACTAAAAATCTATAAAGAGGGACCAGGACCTCCTGCCTCCTGCGGGTGCTGGTCAAATGAGAGGAAGGGTAGTGAGTGACATGTTTCCACCATACCTGGAAGTACTGAGCATTTTTCTCCACTCTAACCCTGCATTTAACTCTGCATTGGCATAGCACAGATTCATGTCAAAGTGACAAAGCGCCCTCCATGACCTTCCTAAAGCAAGCTCCATTCTTGGCTGCACCTGCTGGCGCTCCTCGGTACAAATTGTTCTCTCGGAAGAAGTGGCCTGTGCACCAGTTCTATTTTCAAACCTATTTTGATACACATGTGAAGTCATCCCGGCTCCGAACGGCAGCCTTTCCCCTTCTTTTCGTGTCCGCAGCGAAGTATGTTGTTGGTCGTCTGATAATTAGTTCATTTCCCGCTCGTGCTCCAGATGTTTCCTGTAGAATGCAGCTCGGGGAAGCCGGTGTAATTAACCCTGATTAGGGTACAAGATGTCTGCTGATGATTTGGTGGCTGGGTTCAGGCCTAGAGCGCTGCGCTCAGGGAGGCTAAAGCATCAGCCTAGACAAATTGCTCTTATGTGATTTATGTAAAACTTGTTTTATTATGGCAGTCGCATTACATTGTGTTTTTATAGTCATGTTAAGAAGAAAAAATCGCATTTGAGAAAACCTGCAACATCTGTGTTTTGTTTTCACCCACATACTATGGAAGTGCAGATCATCATAATAGTCGTCTGAAACACTCTGTCCTGCTGGGAGAGTCTGCTCCTTTCTCTAGACAAGGATCACTTAGATTGTACCTATGTGATTATGTGATACATTTGCTTTTAGCACCAGGAGATCAGCACAGACGGTTATGCTCTATCATATGGTTCCCCTCAAGATACCCGAAGTTATAACCCTGACACTAAACCTCCCTAGAACCTTAACACTAATCCTGCCTGTAACCCAACACTAACGCTCCCTAGAACCTTGACACTAACTCCGCCTATAATACTCACACTAACCCTTCCTGTAACCCTAACATCAAACTTCCCTGTAACCCAACACTAACCCTTCCTAGAACCTTAACACTAATCCTTCTTGTAACCCAACACTAACCCTTCCTAGAACATTAACACTAATCCTTCTTGTAACCCAACACTAACCCTCCCTGTAATGCTAATACTAACCCTGTGTAGAACCTTACCACTAATCCTCCCTGTAACCCAACAGTAACCCTCCCTGTAATCCCAGCAGTAACCCTTCCTGCAACCCCCAACATTAACCCTTCCTGTAACCCTAACATTAAACTTTCCTGTAACCCAATGCTAATCCTTCCTGTAACCCTAACACTAACCCCCCATAACTCTAACTCTTAACCTCTCTGTACCCCCAACACTATCCCTCCATAAAACCTTAACATTAAGCCTCCCTGTAACCCCCAACAGTAACCCTTCATGTAATCCAACACTAATCCTTTCTGTAACCCTAACACTACCCCTCCCTGTAACCCTAACACTAACCCTCCCTGTAACCCTAACCCTTCCTGTAACCCAACACTAACCCTCCCTGTAACCCTAACACTAACCCTTCCTGTAACCCAAAACTAACCCTCCTTGTAATCCTAACACTAACCCTCCCTGTAACCCCAACACTAATCCTTCCTGTAACCCAACATTAACCCTCCCTGTATCCCCAAAACTAATCCTTCCTGTAACCCAACACTAATCCTCCCTGTAACCCTAACCCTTCCTGTAACGCTAACACTAACCCTCCCTGTAATCCCCACACTAACCCTCCCTGTAATCCCGACAGTTACCCTTCCTGTAACCCTAACACTAACCTTAGTACCTTAACACTAACCCTCCCTGTAATCCCAACAGTAACCCTCCCTATAACCAGGACAGTTTTTAAGGCAGGGCAAAAGGGGCAGCTGCCCTGGGCCCCATCATTGTAGTGGGGCCCAAAGCAGCTGCCTCATACTTGCCAACTATCCCAGTTTAAATTCCCTTATCCCTTGAAGTTTTAGTCCCGTGCTGTGCCCCGATATCTCAGTGTTAACCTCTGCTGCTGCTGCCCAGCTTTATGTAAATAGTTATGGACTGCGGCATTGATATGTAAGTAGAGGCGGTATTCATATGTATATCATGTCCCCCTGAGGTCACATTCACCATCACTTCTGCTGAATGCTGCCCACTGGGGAGGTAAACGATCATGCTTGAAAGTCCTGCCTACAACTGTGGTCATTAAGCCTAACATCAGCCTGTTCTGCAAAAGTAAGCAAATTGGAGGTGGAATCCTTCTTCAAAATAACATGGTGCCACAGCACCCTGAATTTTGGTGCATGTGAATACGCAGGCAGGCAGTGAGGAGATGATGTGCTGTAACCTTTAGCAACCAACCAGTGAGCAGTAATGCTGTGCACTAACCTCTTGCAACCAATCAGTGAGCAGTAATAATGTGCAGTAACCTCTAACAACCAATTAGTGAGTGGTATAGATGTTTAGTAACCTCTAGCAATCAATCAGTGAGCAGTAATAATGTGCAGTAACCTCTAACAACCAATTAGTGAGTGGTGTAGATGTCCGGTAACCTCTAGCAATCAACCAGTGAGCAGTAATAATGTGCAGTAACCTCTAACAACCAATTAGTGAGTGGTATAGATGTTCAGTAACCTCTAGCAATCAATCAGTGAGCAGTACTGATGTACAGTAATGTAAATAGAGGTGGCATTCATATGTATATCATGTCCCCCTGAGGTCACATCCACCATCACTTCTCCTGAATGCTGCCCACTGGGGAGGTAAAGGATCATGCTTGAAAGTCCTGCCTACAACTGTGGTCATTAAGCCTAACATCAGCCTGTTCTGCGAAAGTAAGCAAATTGGAGGTGGAATCCTTCTTCAAAATAACATGGTGCCACAGTACCCTGAATTTTGGTGCATGTGAATACGCAGGCAGGCAGTGAGGAGATGATGTGCTGTAACCTTTAGCAACCAACAAGTGAGCAGTAATGCTGTGCACTAATCTCTTGCAACCAATCAGTGAGCAGCAAAAATGTGCAGTAACCTCTAACAACCAATTAGTGAGTGGTATAGATGTTCAGTAACCTCTAGCAATCAATCAGTGAGCAGTAATAATGTGCAGTAACCTCTAACAACCAATTAGTGAGTGGTATAGATGTTCGGTAACCTCTAGCAATCAACCAGTGAGCAGTATTGATGTACAGTAATCTCTAGCAACCAGTCAACAAGCAGAAGTCATGTGCTGTAACCTCTAGAAAATAACAGTGAGCCATAATGTGTGCTGTAACCTCTAGCAGCCAGTCAGTGAACGGTAATGATACACTGTAACCTCTGGCAACCAATCACAATTGCTGCCTGATCTGATTCAGTAAACTGATTTTGAGTCTTTATTGTATGTCTCAAAGCATGTGGAGAGCGGTATTGCATGGAAGATGGGGCCCAAGAAAATGTTTGCCCAGGGTCCAATCAATATTAAAGATGGCCCTTCCTGTAACACTAACACTGGCCCTCCCCGTAACACTACCATTGAAGCAATATTAATCCTTCAATTATTTAAGTGCTTTCAGCAGCTGATTTATTCACTTGCTGAGTATGCAGCTTCTTTATCTTTTAACCCTTGCCTATGTTCCAGTTAAGGCTGGTGTCATGACTGCTGACCCAGGTTTCTTTTTTTTAGGATGGCTCCTTTCTCTTTCAGCATTCTATGGAGCAACTCTTGCATGCAGGGTCTAGAGTTGTGTCTTCTTACACTGTCTGCATCAATAGAAACACACAGCCCCATAGCTTAGGATGGCAAAGAAGTCCCCTGCTCCTCCCTCTTCCTTCGCCCTTTTCCAAGCTAATATACTGAGTCCAGACTGCACTGTCCGCTGTTAGCAATTACCTGTAGTGCCAGAAAGTCAGTGAAGCAGAACTGAGAGAGCAGGAGCCAACAACATTTAAAAATTATAAACTGCAAGTGCTGAGGTAAGAACTTTAACAAACAGTTTTTTTTTGCAAATTTCTTTTTATTAATAATTTTGTAAACGTTAACAAATAGTTTACTGGAAAATTATATTTTTATTGTGCTTATTGTGTTAAACTTAAAAACACTGAGGGTTTTATACTACTTTGACCCTTCCTGTAACCCTAAACTTCTACACAGGGCCGGGACCAGGGGTGGGCAAGAGGGGCGGTTGCCCTGGGCGTAATGGTTTAATGTAGGGATGGGGGCGCCTTTCTTCTGTTGCAAGGCTGACAGAAGTAGTGACAGCAGCAGTGATTTTAACAAGTGACTGTTGGGTGTAGGATCCCCTAAGCTTGAACATCATAATTGGGAGGGGGCGGGGGGCGCAATTTGGCATCTTGTATTTCTTTTTTTTAGTTTTACCGTCTGTGTCAATACAAGCATGTAACATATGCAACAAATGGCATTTGTGTGCAAAAATTTGCATGCCACAATTTCTGGGGCCCTGTACCAAAAATAGACAGGTTTCAGATGCTGAAAAAAATGTACGAATAATCACTTAACCGTGCTGTGTGCGTATACTGTACAGTTAGGTATATATATATATTTGGACACAGGCACAATTTTCATACTTTTGGCTCTGTATGCCACCAGAATAAAATTAAAATGAAACAATCCAAATGAATTTGAAGTGCAGACTTTCAGCTTTAATTCAAGGGGTTGAACATAAATATCAAGTACAAATTTTAGGAACTGCAACCATTTTTATACACAGCCCCCCCCCCCATTTTCAGCAGCTCGGATGTAATTGGACAAATGAATATAAATCATAAATACAATGTTCATCTTTAATATTTTGTTGAGAATTCTTTACTGGAAATGACTGCTTGAAGTCTGGAACCCATGGACATTACCAAAGACTGGGTTTCTTCCTTTCTGATGCTTTGCCAGACTCTAACTGCAGCTGTCTTCAGTTGTTCTTTGCTTGTGGCTATTTCTGCCTTTTAGTTTTGCCTTCAGCAAGTGAAATGCATGCTCAATTGGGTTGAGATCAGGTGATTGACTCGGCCATTGCAGAATATTCCACTTCTTTTCCTTCAAAAGCTCCTGGGTTACTTTTGCAGTGTGTTTTGGATCATTGTCCATCTGTACTGTGAAACGCCGTCCAGTCAACTTTGCTGCATTTAGCTGACTCTGGGCTGACAGTATATCTCTAAACACTGCAGAATTCATCCGGCTGCTTCTGTCTTCTGTCACATCATTAATAAACACCAATGACCCAGTGCCACTGGAAGCTATGCATGCCCATGCCATCACACTGCCTCCACCAGGTTTTACAGATGACGTTGTGTGCTTTGGATCATGAGCTGTTATAAGCCTTTTCCACACTTTTTTCTTCCCGTCATTCTGGTACCGATTAATCTTAATTTCCCCCGTCCAAAGAATGCTTTTCCAGAACTAGTCTGGCTTTTTTAGATGTTTTTTGGCAAAGTCTACTCTGGCTTTTCTATTCTTCAGGCTTATGAATGGTTTGCACCTTGTGGTGAACCCTCTGTATTTGCTCTCATGAAGTCTTCTCTTGATTGTAGACATTGACAATGATACGTCCACCTCCTAGAGAGTGTCCTTCACTCATCTGGATGTTGTGAATGGATTTTTCTTTACCATAGAGAGGATCCTGCGATCATCCACCACTGTTGTCTTCTGTGGACGTCCAGGTCTTTTTATGTTGCTGAGCTCACCAGTGCGTTCTTCTTTACTCAGAATGTACCAAAGTGTTGATTTGGCCACTCCTAATGTTGCTGCTATCTCTCTGATGGATTTGTTTTGTTTTTGAAGCCTTACAATTGCCTGTTTCACTTGTATGGACAGCTCCTTTGAACATGTGATGTAGGTTTACAGCAATAGATTCCAAATGCAAAAAACACACTTAGAATCAACTCCAGACCTTTTACCTGCTTAATTGATGAAGAAATAATGAAGGAGCCCACACCTGGCCATAAAACAGCTTTTGATTCAATTGTTGAATCACTTTTGGTCCCTTGAAAATGGGGGGGAGGGCTATTCTTAAGAGCTGTGATTCCTAAACCCTTTCTCTGATTTGGATTTACATAACCTCAAATTAAACCCGAGAGTGTGCACTTTCAGCCCATATCCATTATATATCTATAGCTTGAATATGTTTTGGTAAATGCCTGAAAAAAAAATTGTGCCCGTGTCTAAATATATATGGACCTAACTGTATATATTGTTTATTCCAGTTGTGGAACCATTTAAACGTATGCAAAATTTCAAGAAACCCCATAAACCTGGGCCTAGGACAATGCACATACAGTGCCGGGATAAGGTCATCCAGCGCCGAGGACAAAGATGCCAAACTGCGCCCCCTCCCCACTTGCCTTAGGGTTAGGGTCTGGGCGGCCCCATCCCTGCAATAAACCATTGCGCCCAGGGCAGCTTCCCCTCCTGCCCACCCCTTGTCTGGGCCCTGTGCACACAACTGCCTTTATAAAATTAACTTCACATCAGAAGCTTTCCATCACATCTGAGTCACCTCTGTACATCAGAGGCTCCCTATACACAAGTCTCCCATCATGTCAGAGTCCCTCCATCACATCAGAGGTCCCGCTTTACATCAGAAACCCTCCTATACATGAAATCCCCCTTCACATCTGAGTCACCTCTGCACATCAAAGGCCCCCTATACATAAGTCCCCCCATTGCAACAGAGTCCTCCCATCACAGAGCCCCCAATCACAATGCCCTCCAATAACACAGTCCCTCCATCACAGAGCTCCCCAATCACACAGTTCCCTCTTGACTCCAACAGCATGGACATCCATCTTTTCTTTGAATATTGGGGTGCGGCGCCATGCCGCCTGCCCTGGAGTCATGCATTGCCATTATGTGGGTGAGGCAGCCGCCATCACCATAGCAATGAATGACACCGTTCTGGCCCTAGAGTGTCCATGATTGTTGTGGTGGTGGTGTCCAGATCACACAATGGCAACTCAGAACGCTGATCCAGGGCAAACTGGATCCCATGCTTGTGGCACCCTGGGGGAACACACTAATATAACCGATTCCACAAGTTGACAGATATTCCATATCAAGGAAAGGGTCTCATAGCTTTGCACCAGCACCCTGTGATATGAATGTATGTGCAGCATAGTGGCTAAGTGGTTGGCACTTCCGTATGGCAGCACTGGGGTCATCGGTTTTAATCCCAACCATGGCACTACCTGCATGGAGTTTGCATGTTCTCTGTGTGGGTTTCCTCCCACACTCCAAAGACATGCTGGTAGGTTAGTTGGCCCAAGTATGAGTATGAATGTGAGTTAGGGACCTTAGATTGTAGGCTCCTTGAGGGCAGGGACTGATGTGAATGTGCATAATAGGCTGCGTAAATTGGGGGTGCTATATAAGTACATATAATAAAAAGTTCATATACAGCCTCATCATCCCAGCTGAAGTTCTTCCTCTTCTGGTGTGAATTTTTGTGAACCTTTGACCAAAATGATCTCCAAAAGTGCTCAGATCAAACAAGTGTCTCTCAATAAGAAAGATCATTAAGATCGATCAAAGTCGGGCTTTGCCGGATACTGATCACAGTTGGAGGATTATTTATCAATTGTTATTGATTTAACAAATTCAGTGTTTTGGTCTTCAATCGCAGGTTTGCAATCAATCCTAGTACTGAATTCTAAGCATTAATATACAAAGGAGGAAATATGGGGTTTATTGCAACAAGGTATTATTAATGTAGAACAATGTATGTGTTCACATTGTTTGCTTAGCAATTTTCACTTCTTTTAATGACTGTGTTGAAAATTCCCTTTGCATGGGGAATACCCAATCAATGCAAGGAAAATTGCACATGACTGGATCACCCCATAGACTAAGCAAAGTAAAAATCCCCTTGCAAAATGAAAATGCACTTTGCAAAGAGGACATACTGTGGTTAATGTTCAATATGTAGTGCTGCGTAAACTGTCGGAGCTACTGTATATAAATACCTGTAATGATAATGAATAAAATCAATCAATAAAATGCTTTAGTAAATCAGCCATGTTATGTTGTTCAGATACTAGCCAGGGGGTATCATTGGTCTGGATGGACACGGAGCAAATAGCAGAGGGTATGGGGTGGGTATGAAGCAAAGAGCAGAAGGTATGGGATAAAGAGCAGAGGGTATGTGGTAGGTATGGGGAAAGAGCAGAGGGTATTTGGCAAAGAGCAGAGGGTATGGGGTGAGTATTAGGAAAAGAGCAGAGGGTATGGGGTGAGTATTAGGAAAAGAGCAGAGGGTATGGGGTGACTATTAGGAAAAGAGCAGAGGGTATGGGGTGGGTATGGGGCAAGTAGTAGCTCTGTATTTCTATTAAAATCATTGTGGCAGTACACCTAGCAAAGATCAGAGGGTATAGAGTGGGTATGGGGTAAAAAGGAGAGGTAGCTATGGGGCAAAGAGTAGAGGATATGGAGTAGGTATGGGGCAAGGAGCAGAGGGTATGGGGTGAGTATAGGACAAAGAGCGGAGGGTAAAGGCTGGGTATGAAGCAAAGAGCAGAGGGTAGGGGGTGGGTATGGGGCAAATAGCAGAGGCTTTGTAATGGCTAAGGGGCGAGGAACAGAGGGTATAGGGGAGAACATAGGGTATGGGGCAAAGTGTAGGATGTATGGAGTGGCTATTGGGCAAATAGCAGAGGGTATGTAATGGGTATGGGGCAAAATACATAGGATATGGGGTGGGTATGGGCAAAGAGCAGAAGATATGAAGTGGCTATGGGGCAAAGAGCAGAAGATATGAAGTAGCTATGGGGCAAAGAGGCAAGAGTAGGGGGTAGGAATGGGGCAAAGAGCAGAGTATAAAGGTTGGGTATGGGGCAAAGAGCAGAGGGTATGGGGTGGGTATGGGGCAAAGAACAGAATGTATTTGGTGGTAATGGGGCAAACGGCAGAGGATATGGGGTTGGTATGGGAAAAGAGCAGAGGATATGTGGTGGGAATCGGGTAAAGAACAGAGTGTATTTGGTGGGTATGGGGCAAAGAAAAGAGTGTATGGGGTGGGAATGGAGCAAAGAACAGAGGATATAGGGTGGGTATTATTATTATTATTATTATACAGTATTTATATAGCGCCAACAGTTTACGTAGCGCTTTACAACTTGAGGGTAGACAGTACAAATACAATACAATTTGATACAGTAGGAATCAGAGGGCCCTGCTCCTTAGAGCTTACAGCAAAGAACAGAGGGTATGGGGTAGCTATGGGGCAAAGACCAGAGGATATGGGGTGGGTATGGGACAAATGCATACCTCCCAACATTTTGAGATGGGAATGGGGGGGCAAAGAACAGAGGATATGGGGTAGGTATGGGACAAACGCATATCACCCAACATTTTGAGATGGGAATGAGGGACACCTACTAGCAAACCTATGTAGGCATAGGACGCTGGGACGCTCCTCCTGCCACACCCCCTTAAAGGAGAATTAACAAAAAAAAAAAAGGTTCATTAAATCCACAAGGGATTTTTTTTTACCGCTACTATTCCTTTATATTGGCTTTTAAAATTTACAAATGCAGCAATTTAGAAATCAGATGAAAGGTTTAGCGCTGGGAAACACTTTTTGAAAGATAAAAAGTGCATTTTATATACAACTATATAGATCAGACCAAAATGAGGGACAAATGAGGGGTAAAGAGGGACAGAGGGACATTGCTCCAAATCAGGTACAGTTGGGAGCTATGCAAACAGCAGAGGGTATGGGGTGGGACAAACAGCAGTTCCGCACTTTTATTAAAACCCTTCTGGCAGGACGCCTGCACCGTGCTGTTCATCCAGTGACAGTACATTCCTGACTGTCACTTGTCCCTGGAATTCCAGAAATGTTTACAGTGACGGGGACACCCTGCTCCTCTTCTGCACTGAGTATAGACTGTGGACAGCAGCTGATGTGAATGAGACATCAGTGGCCCCTGAATACATTACATTTACCCTACACCGCACCCAGGATATGGAGTGGGTGTGGGGCAAAGAGCAGAAGATATGAAGTTGGTATGGGGCAAAGAGACAAGAGTATGGGGTGGGTATGGGGCAAAGAACAGAATTTATTTGGTGGTGATGGAGCAAAGAGCAGAGGATATGGGGTGGGTATGGGGCAAAGAGCAGAGGATTTGTGGTGGGAATGGGGTAAAGAGCAGAGTGTATTTGGTGGGTATGGGGCAAAGAAAAGAGTGTATGGGGTGGGAATGGAGCAAAGAACAGAGGATATAGGGTAGCTATGGGGCAAAGAACAGAGGATATAGGGTGGGTATGGGGCAAAGAACAGAGGGTATGGGGTAGCTATGGGGCAAAGAACAGAGGATATGGGGTGGGTATGGGACAAACACATACCTCCCAACATTTTGAGATGGGAATGAGGGGGCAAAGAACAGAGAATATGGGGTGGGTATGGGACAAACGCATATCACCCAACATTTTGAGATGGGAATGAGGGACACCTACTAGCAAACCTATGTAGGCATAGGACACGCCTTCTGCCACACCCCCTTAAAGGAGAATTAACAACAAAAAAAAAAGTTTCATTAGATCCACAGGGGATTTTTTTTTTACCGCTACTATTCCTTTATATTGGCTTTTAAAATTTACAAATGCAGCAATTTAGAAATCGGATGAAAGGTTTAGCTCTGGGAAACACTTTTTGAAAGATAAAAAGTGCATTTTATATACAACTATATAGATCAGACCAAAATGAGGGACAAATGAGGGGTAAAGAGGGACAGAGGGACATTCCTCCAAATCAGGGACAGTCCCTCCAAATCAGGTACAGTTGGGAGCTATGCAAACGGCAGAGGGTATGGGGTGGGTATGGGACAAAGAACAGAGGGTATGGGGTGGGTATGGGATAAACGGCAGAGGGTATGGGGGGTATGGGATAAACGGCAGAGGGTATGGGGGGGTATGGGATAAACGGCAGAGGGTATGGGGTGGGTATGGGATAAACGGCAGAGGGTATGGGGTGGGTATGGGATAAACGGCAGAGGGTATGGGGGGGTATGGGACAAACGGCAGAGGGTATTGGGTGGGTATGGGATAAACGGCAGAGGGTATGGGGTGGGACAAACAGCAGTTCCGCACTTTTATTAAAACCCTTCTGGCAGGACGCCTGCACCCTGCTGTTCATCCAGTGACAGTACATTCCTGACTGTCACTTGTCCCTGGAATTCCAGAAATGTTTACAGTGACGGGGACACCCTGCTCCTCTTCTGCACTGAGTATAGACTGTGGACAGCAGCTGATGTGAATGAGACATCAGTGGCCCCTGAATACATTACATTTACCCTACACCGCACCCAGGATATGGAGTGGGTGTGGGGCAAAGAGCAGAAGATATGAAGTTGGTATGGGGCAAAGAGACAAGAGTATGGGGTGGGTATGGGGCAAAGAACAGAATTTATTTGGTGGTGATGGAGCAAAGAGCAGAGGATATGGGGTGGGTATGGGGCAAAGAGCAGAGGATTTGTGGTGGGAATGGGGTAAAGAGCAGAGTGTATTTGGTGGGTATGGGGCAAAGAAAAGAGTGTATGGGGTGGGAATGGAGCAAAGAACAGAGGATATAGGGTAGCTATGGGGCAAAGAACAGAGGATATAGGGTGGGTATGGGGCAAAGAACAGAGGGTATGGGGTAGCTATGGGGCAAAGAACAGAGGATATGGGGTGGGTATGGGACAAACACATACCTCCCAACATTTTGAGATGGGAATGAGGGGGCAAAGAACAGAGAATATGGGGTGGGTATGGGACAAACGCATATCACCCAACATTTTGAGATGGGAATGAGGGACACCTACTAGCAAACCTATGTAGGCATAGGACACGCCTTCTGCCACACCCCCTTAAAGGAGAATTAACAACAAAAAAAAAAGTTTCATTAGATCCACAGGGGATTTTTTTTTTACCGCTACTATTCCTTTATATTGGCTTTTAAAATTTACAAATGCAGCAATTTAGAAATCGGATGAAAGGTTTAGCTCTGGGAAACACTTTTTGAAAGATAAAAAGTGCATTTTATATACAACTATATAGATCAGACCAAAATGAGGGACAAATGAGGGGTAAAGAGGGACAGAGGGACATTCCTCCAAATCAGGGACAGTCCCTCCAAATCAGGTACAGTTGGGAGCTATGCAAACGGCAGAGGGTATGGGGTGGGTATGGGACAAAGAACAGAGGGTATGGGGTGGGTATGGGATAAACGGCAGAGGGTATGGGGGGTATGGGATAAACGGCAGAGGGTATGGGGGGGTATGGGATAAACGGCAGAGGGTATGGGGTGGGTATGGGATAAACGGCAGAGGGTATGGGGTGGGTATGGGATAAACGGCAGAGGGTATGGGGGGGTATGGGACAAACGGCAGAGGGTATTGGGTGGGTATGGGATAAACGGCAGAGGGTATGGGGTGGGACAAACAGCAGTTCCGCACTTTTATTAAAACCCTTCTGGCAGGACGCCTGCACCCTGCTGTTCATCCAGTGACAGTACATTTCTGACTGTCACTTGTCCCTGGAATTCCAGACATTTTTACAGTGACGGGGACACCCTGCTCCTCTTCTGCACTGAGTATAGACTGTGGACAGCAGCTGATGTGAATGAGACATCGGTGGCCCCTGAATACATTACATTTACCCCGCACCGCACCCAGGATATGGAGTGGGTATGGGGCAAAGAGCAGAAGATATGAAGTTGGTATGGGGCAAAGAGACAAGAGTATGGGGTGGGAATGGGGCAAAGAGCAGAGTGTATAGCGTGGGTATGGGGCAAAGAACAGAATGTATTTGGTGGTGATGGAGCAAAGAGCAGAGGATATGGGGTGGGTATGGGGCAAAGAGCAGAGGATTTGTGGTGGGAATGGAGTAAAGAGCAGAGTGTATTTGGTGGGTATGGGGCAAAGAAAAGAGTGTATGGGGTGGGAATGGAGCAAAGAACAGAGGATATAGGGTAGCTATGGGGCAAAGAACAGAGGATATAGGGTGGGTATGGGGCAAAGAACAGAGGGTATGGGGTAGCTATGGGGCAAAGAACAGAGGATATAGGGTGGGTATGGGGCAAAGAACAGAGGGTATGGGGTAGCTATGGGGCAAAGAACAGAGGATATGGGGTGGGTATGGGACAAACGCATACCTCCCAACATTTTGAGATGGGAATGGGGGGGCAAAGAACAGAGGATATGGGGTAGGTATGGGACAAACGCATATCACCCAACATTTTGAGATGGGAATGAGGGACGCCTACTAGCAAACCTATGTAGGCATAGGACACGCCTTCTGCCACACCCCCTTAAAGGAGAATTAACAAAAAAAAAAAAAGGTTCATTAGATCCACAAGGGATTTTTTTTTTACCGCTACTAATTCCTTTATATTGGCTTTTAAAATTTACAAATGCAGCAATTAGAAATCGGATGAAAGGTTTAGCACTGGTAAACACTTTTTGAAAGATAAAAAGTGCATTTTATATATACTATACAGATCAGACCAAAATGAGGGACAAATGAGGGGTAAAGAGGGACAGAGGGACATTCCTCCAAATCAGGGACAGTCCCTCCAAATCAGGTACAGTTGGGAGCTATGCAAACGGCAGAGGGTATGGGGGGGGGTATGGGACAAAGAACAGAGGGTATGGGGTGGGTATGGGATAAACGGCAGAGGGTATGGGGGGTATGGGATAAACGGCAGAGGGTATGGGGGGGTATGGGATAAACGGCAGAGGGTATGGGGTGGGTATGGGATAAACGGCAGAGGGTATGGGGGGGTATGGGACAAACGGCAGAGGGTATTGGGTGGGTATGGGATAAACGGCAGAGGGTATGGGGTGGGACAAACGGCAGAGGGTATGGGGTGGGACAAACGGCAGAGGGTATGGGGTGGGTATGGGACAAACAGCAGAGGGTATGGGGTGGGTATGGGACAAACAGCAGTTCCGCACTTTTATAAAAACCCTTCTGGCAGGACGCCTGCACCGTGCTGTTCATCCAGTGACAGTACATTCCTGACTGTCACTTGTCCCTGGAATTTCAGACATTTTTACAGTGACGGGGACACCCTGCTCCTCTTCTGCACTGAGTATAGACTGTGGACAGCAGCTGGTGTGAATGAGACATCGGTGACCCCTGAATACATTACATTTACCCCGCACCGCACCCTCTGACTCCAGCAGCCTGCACACCGCCGTCGCTGGCTCTTTAAGCGTGCCAGGCATGGTTCCCAGCAGGGGGGGGGGATCAGCTGAGCACTCTGGGAATGTCATTCTCTATAAGACACCATGTGACATGTTATTATCCTGTGCTGATACCACTCACAGCGGGTCACCGGTGGTTTATTAATTCCCTCCCGGGGGGGGGGGCCTCGGCCTGTGTGGCCAGGGTCCGCCATGTACATGCCTATGTGTGCCCCCCTCCGCTGCTGCCAGGTTGCTGCACTGTGGCGGTGTGTGTGCTGCTTCTTGTGACAGTCATACCCAGTGATGATCCCCCCCCCCCTCTCCCCACCACCTTCTGCTCCAGATTGTCACAGATGACCTGGTCCGACCAGCTGGTATGACATTCCGCCAGTAATCTACCAGGACTGACCGACATTTCTCCAATGTCTCTGGGGGCACCGAGGGATTCTTCGCCATTCTGTGAGTTTTTTTTTTCTGTTCTGAACAGGTCTCTATTTTTATGAGTCGGATGTGTCGGAGGGCAGAGAGCGGTGATTGGAGGAGAGCATAAGACGGGTCCCTCGCGGTGCTCTCATACGTTATTATAGGTGTGCGCATGCCTATTGCATCGGTGTGTGCACCCCCAGAGCACAAACACACTTGTGTATATGTCAGCAGGGCAGAGGACGGTGTCAGTCGTTTTTTTATCTTTATTTTATTTTTTTTACCATTTTTTATTTATTTTTAGCAGCCCTGTTGGGGGGGGCTTTGGTGAAATATCAAGAGTCTAAACAGACCCCCGATGTCTCAGTTTTGGACAGAGATTCCCCACTCCCTTTCTCTGCAGTCTCAGCTAAACGAATGGGAAGTGTTGCGCTGAGCGGCTTCCTGTTCTTTCACAAACTGAAGCATAGTAACCTAGTTTACTATGCTTTAGTCAAAGCAGACCTTCAGTCATTTTCATCTTTCCATCTACATAGCTCCCAACCGTCCCTGATTTCGAGGGACTGTCCCTGATTTGGAGCTAAGTCGCCCTGTCCCTCTTTCCTCCTCATTTGTCCCTCATTTTGGTCTGATCTATATAGATGTATATAAATTGCACTTTTTATCTATCAAAAAGGGTTTTCCAGCGCTAAACCTTTCATCTGATTTCTACATTTCTGCATTTGTAAATTCCAAAAGCCAATATAAAGGAATAGTAGCGGTAAAAAAAAGCACTTGTGGGTTGAATCAATCTTTTATTTTTAGTATAATTCTCCTTTAAGGGGGCGTGACAAGGGGTGTGTCCTATGCCTGCATACTTTTGCTGATAGGTGTCCCTCATTCCCATCTCTAAAAGTTGGGAGGTATGCACCTATTAAATCTTCTGCCCTTGTTTTTTTAACTTTGGATAGTAAAACATTTATTTTTCTGCTGGTAAATACCTTATACAGCCCACTTCCTGTTTCTTGTCTGGTCATTAGCCTAGACTTATGACATTATGTACAGCTCTTTCTCTCACTCTTCTGAGAGTTTGCCAGGAAGGGAGGGGGATGAGTCATAAGAGGGCCAATGAGAGCTACAGAGCTGGAGGTGTGCCTCTGCGTGTCTGTGTAAATCCAGGAAGTGAACAGGCAGCAGCTTCAGCTGCCCACAGTTAAAATGGCTGCCATCAGACTCAGTGGAGGGAGATTTCTACAGCATGTTTGGCAAGTACAGAATCACAGTATATATAAAATAATATGCAAAGTGGTTGGAGGGAAGCTTCAGAATGGCAAAGATGTTTTTATTACAAATTATGTGAGCAGATTGCAGTTTCTCTTTATGAATGAACACAGGGGCGATCGGTACAGAGCAATCGCTGTGTTTACTCAGAAAAGGAAGGGGGTGATAAATGAAATATTTACCGGCCTCTTCCCCCCTCTCCCTACTCTCCCTACAGCAGCTGACAGGAGAGAAGAGAGGAGAGGAGGGAAGCTGGCAGCACTGCGGTGGGGAGACAGGGGGCGCCAGGAAGCAGGGGGAAATTCTTACTTCACGAAGCGATTAGGGTGTGCCCAGGCACACCTAGCACACCCTGTGCACACACCTATGCATGTTACAATGGACTAAGATCTCTCGTCTTTGCTGATTTTGGTTAATGCAGCCAGCTGTTGATTATAATTTCCTCATATTCATTTTCTGGAAGGATTTACTAAAACTGGAGCACCCAGAATCTGATACAGCTATGCATGGTAGCCAATCAGCTTCCAACTTCAGCTTGTTCAATTTAAACTTTGACACTAAATTTTGGAAGTTGATTGGTTTCTATGCAGAGCTGCACCAGATTTTGCACTTTACCGTTTTAGTAAATCCCCCCCTCTGTGGTTTAGTTGAAAAAATGTTTGCGTTCAGTGTGCGTTCCACACAGCGTATATATATATATATATATACACACACATTCATTAATTCAAGGCAATTCGACAAGGTGTTTCCGACACTTTACTGGGGATGCGGTTGGAAGTCTTGCGTCAAATTCACAAAGGCCGTGCGCAACGCTTTTATTACAAAAATACCAACACATGCACCAAATTCTACAAGTGTATAGTAGTGGAAATTGAATTGTCTATCGGGGATTGCTGAGATAGATTCAACAAGGTATGGGGCAAATAGCAAGGTGTATGGAGTAGGTAAGGGGCAAAGAGCAGAGGGCATGGGATGAGTATAGGGCAAAGAGCAGAGGGTATGGTGTGGGTATAGCAGAGAGTATGAAGAGGATATCAGGCAAAGAGTATGGGGTGAGTATGGGGGAAAGAGCAGAGGATATGGTGTGGGTATGAGGCAAAGAGCAGAGGGTATGGGGCAAAGAGCAGAGAGTATGGAGAGGGTATCAGGCAAAGAGTATGGGGTGAGTATGGGACAGAGAGCAGAGTTTATGGGGTGAGTATAGGGCAATGAGCAAAGGGTATGAGGTGGGTAGGGGGCAAATCGCAGAGGGTATGGGACAAAGAGCAGAGGGTATGGGACAAAGAGCAGAGGGTATGGGACAAAGAGCAGAGGGTATGGGACAAAGAGCAGAGGGTATGGGACAAAGAACAGAGGGTATGGGGTGGGTATGGGGCAAAGAGCAGAATGCATGGGATGAGTATGGAGCAAAGAGCAGAGTGTATGGGGTGGGTATGTGGCAAAGAGCAGAGGGTATGGGGTGGGTATGTGGCAAAGAGCAGAAGGTATGGGTGGGTATGGGGCAAAGAGCAGAATGCATGGGGTGAGTATGGAGAAAAGAGCAAAGGGTATGGGGTGGGTATGTGGCAAAGAGCAGAGGGTATGGGGCAAAGAGCAGAGAGTATGGAGAGGGTATCAGGAAAAGAGTATGGGGTGAGTATGGGACAAAGAGCAGAGTTTATGGGGTGAGTATAGGGCATACCTCCTAACTGTCCCTGATTTTGAGAGACTGTCCCTCTGTCCCTCTTTCCTCCTCATTTGTCCCTCATTTTGGTCTGATCTGTATATTTGTATATAAAATGCACTTTTTATCTTTCAAAAAGTGTTTCCCAGTGCTAAACCTTTCATCCAATTTCTAAATTGCTGCATTTGTACATTTTAAAAGCCAATATAAAGGAACAGTGGTGGTAAAAAAAAAAAAACAATTGTGGATTTAATTAACCTTTTTTTGGGGTTAATTCCCCTTTAAGGGGGTGTGGCAGGGGGCGTGTCCTATGACTACATACATTTGCTAGTAGGTGTCCCTCATTCCCATTTCAAAATGTTGGGAGGTGTGGTATAGGGCAATTAGCAAAGGGTATGGGATGGGACGGGTTTGAGGCAAAGAGCAGAATGCATGGGGTGAGTATGGAGCAAAGAGCAGAGAGTATGGGGTGGTGATAGAGCAAAGAGCAAAGGGTATGGGGTGAGTAGGGGGGCAAAGAGCAGAGGATATGGGGCAAAGAGCAGACAGTATGGGGTGAGTAGGGGGCAAAGAGCAGAGGATATGGGACAAAGAGCAGAAGGTATGTAGCGGGTATGGGGCAAAGAGCAGACAGTATGGGGTGAGTATGGGGCAAAGAGCAGAGGGTATGGGTCAAGGAGAAGAGGGTATTTGATGGAAATGGGGCAAAGAAGAGAAGGTTAGGGGTGGGAATGAGGCAAAGAGGAGAGTGAATGGGGTGGGTATGGGTCAGAAAGTAGGGGGTTTGGAGTGGGAATGGCTACAGTGTCCTGTATCATGTCTACAATCTCTGACCATCTCCTGTATTATGTCCACAATCTCTGACCATCTCCTGTATCATGTCCACAATCTCTGACCATCTCCTGTATCATGTCTGCAGTCTCTGACCATCTCCTGTATCATGTCCACAATCTCTGACCATCTCCTGTATCATGTCCACAATCTCTGACCATCTCCTGTATCATGTCCACAATCTCTGACCATCTCCTGTATCATGTCCACAATCTCTGACCATCTCCTGTATCATGTCCACAATCTCTGACCATCTCCTGTACCATGTCCACAATCTCTGACCATCTCCTGTATCATGTCCACAATCTCTGACCATCTCCTGTACCATTTCCACAATCTCTGACCATCTCCTGTACCATGTCCACAATCTCTGACCATCTCCTGTATCATGTCCACAATCTCTGACCATCTCCTGTATCATGTCCACAATCTCTGACCATCTCCTGTATCATGTCCACAATCTCTGACCATCTCCTGTACCATGTCCACAATCTCTGACCATCTCCTGTACCATGTCCACAATCTCTGACCATCTCCTGTATCATGTCCACAATCTCTGACCATCTCCTGTACCATGTCCACAATCTCTGACCATCTCCTGTATTATGTCCACAATCTCTGACCATCTCCTGTATCATGTCTACATTCTCTAACAGTCTCCTGTATCATGTTTGCCATCTCTATGGAAAATGTAAATTTGATAGAATATGGAACACTCTAATATGTTGGAAATCTCTGTATATGATAACGATCACTGTGTCCAGACACGGTCCGGGTATGATGGATTCTGTTGTTCTGGAGGGAGGATTGTGTTGTCTGGGTTCCCATAGACTGAACATACATGGTTATAGGTATAGAGCAGGCAGGAACGGCCTTGTACCTCCTACACTATATTTCCTAATTAGGTTTTTTGACATCACAAAGGAGACGGGAAATCCCCCCCCATATAATCCCCGGTAATCTTGACAACCTAATTGGATTCCGTTCACTTTTTGGCCATCCCAGACTAAACCAATTAGGGGGTCCAATGGGACTCGGCTGGGACTGGTTCACATTGCTCCGGCTAGAATTGGCTGAATTGTTCCTTCCCTTGTATTGCATATGATAGACAAGTTCTGTATGAATTCATCAGAAAAAAAAAAAGTTAAAAAAATCCAATGACCCTTTTGCTGCTTTTTCCAATGAAGTTAAACACAAATCTTTATTTCTGCCCATCCCCCAACATTCTAATGATGATCTCTTATGCTATAGCTTTCGGTAGAAGTTGTAATAGTTTTTCATTTGAAGGCAACCAGCGGAAATGAGTACACTTCCTCTTGTGTTCAACAAATGTTTTGCCACTGAGCAGAAACACGTGTCGCTTCCCACGAACGCATTGCCGCTATGAGATCTGTATCTCGCATTGTGTCCGTGCTGTATGGGTACGCTTTCCTGGTTCCTCCCTCCCCATCAACATGCCAATTACATTTTTAAATTAAACCTTTCTTGATTTTATTACATATTTTATTTTAGGTCTGGTGACGTCGTCACTGGGTCTCTGTGCTTTTCTATGCAATGCAAGCAGATTTTGGCCGGGTGGGAGGGGCTAGCGGGTTGCTGTGACGTTTTCAGGCCCCTCCCTACAGCTATAATCTGCCTGTATTGCATAGAGAAGCCTCAGCACTCTTCTCAGGGTCCCTGATGCAAGCAGTGGGCTGGCTCTTGGGAGGAGTTATGCAAATATCAAAATGCCTTGATAGGTGGATGCCAGTCTGGAGGAGGGGCGTTCCTAGACAGACATGTATTTTGCATGCAGACCACCCGATGTTGATGGTGAGCTTCCATGAGTAACCGCTTCGCCCCCGAAGGATTTTACCCCCTTCCTGACCAGGCCATTTTTTTTGCGATTTGGCACTGCGTCGCTTTAACTGACAATTGCGCGGCCGTGCGACGTCAAAAATTGACGTCCTTTTTTTCCCACAAAGATAACTTTCTTTTGGTGGTATTTGATCGCCTCTGCGGTTTTTTTTTTTTTGCGCTATAAACAATAAAAGAGCGACAATTTTGAAAAAAAAAAAAAAAAAAAAAACACAATATTTTGTACTTTTTGCTATAATAAATATCCCCATTTTTTTTTTTTAAAAAAAGCAAATTTTTTCCCCAGTTTAGACCAATATATATTCTTCTACATATTTTTGGTAAAAAAAAAAAAAATCGCAAGAAGCGTATATTGATTGGTTTGCGCAAAAGTTATAGCGTCTACAAAATAGGGGATAGATTTATAGCATTTTTATTATTATTTTTTTTTTAACTAGTAATGGCGGCGATCTGCGATTTTTATCATGACCGCGACATTGCGGCGGACACATCGGACAATTTTGACACTATTTTGGGACCATTGTCATTTATACAGCAATCGTTGCTATAAAAATGCACTGATTACTGTGTAAATGTCACTGGCAGTGAAGGGGTTAACACTAGGGGGCGATCAAGGGGTTAACTGTGTTCCCTGACTGTGTGTTCTAACTGTAGGGGGGAGGGGACTGACTAGGGGAGATGACAGATCGCCTGTTCATACCTTGTATGAACAGACGATCAGTCTCTTCTCCCCTCAGAGAACCGGATCTGTGTGTGTTAACATGGTTCTCGCCGTGTTAAGAGCGATCGCGGGAGCCTGGCGGGCATCGAGACCGCCGGGCACTCACATCAGCTCCGGGGGGCGCGTGCGCGCCCCTAGTGGCCGCCTTAGGAACCGACGTAACATAACGGCGATTCGCCTGCCCGTGCCAATTCTGCCGCAGTGCAACTGCGGCGTCTGGTCGGCAAGTGCTTCAAAGAGCTGAAATCCAAATAATGGAGGGGGCGGGGCCAGGGACCGCCAGCCAAGAAATGAGGCGGAGCTCTATCTGACTTGCCGCAGCTTTTAAAGCACATTGTGAGAAGCGCACAGTGTGCAGTGACATCAGAGTAAGCCGTTTCAGTCCAGGAGAGGAGCCGGTACAGCAGTGCTGGAGTTTAGCTTTAAAGGTTCCAAAAATGTATTGTAGAAGAGTTAGAAGAGTGATCGGTCTGTAGGGAAGTGTGTGGCAGCCGGCAAACGGCTATCTATCTGAAGCAATCGTGGTATATTATGCAACGCCGCCACCGCTACCGGCGTTCTCAGCGAATGAGGGATGTTGTTTTTGGCAAGGGAGTTGCAAAAGCAAACATTGTATCATCTAGTGAATGTTATATATCCCGGGTAGGATTTTATTATACTACAACATGCCGCTACTTGACTTCTGGAAGATTCCCCCCCCCCCACCCCCTTCATGACCAGGCCATTTTTTTTGCGATAAGGCACCGCGTTACTTTAACTGACAATTGCACGGGCGTGCGACGCTGTACCCAAATAAAATTTATAGAATTTTCCCCCCACAAATAGAGCTTTCTTTTGGTGGTATTTGTGGCTTTTATCAGTGCAGCCTCATCAGTGTCCATCAGTGCCACCTATTATTGCCGCCTATCAGTGCCCATCAGCGTTGCCTCATCAGTGCCCATCAATGCAGCCCCATCAGTGCCTCCTCCTCAGTACCCATCAATGCAGATTAGTGCCAATCAGTGCCCATCAATGCAACCTATCAGGGCTCATCAGTGCAGCCTCATCAGTGCCCATCAATGCAGCCTATCACGGCCCATCAGTGCAGCCTCATCAGCACTTATCAGTGCAGCATATCAGTGCCCATCAGTGTCGCCTGATCAGTGCCTCTCCTCAGTACCCATCCATGCAGATTAGTGCCAATCAGTGCCCATTAATGCAGCCTATCACGGCCCATCAGTGTAGCCTCATCAGTGCCTCCTCCTCAGTACCCATCAATGCAGATTAGTGCCAATCAGTGCCCATCAATGCAACCTATCAGGGCTCATCAGTGCAGCCTCATCAGTGCCCATCAATGCAGCCTATCACGGCCCATCAGTGCAGCCTCATCAGCACTTATCAGTGCAGCATATCAGTGCCCATCAGTGTCGCCTGATCAGTGCCTCTCCTCAGTACCCATCCATGCAGATTAGTGCCAATCAGTGCCCATCAATGCAGCCTATCACGGCCCATCAGTGCAGCCTCATCAGTACCTCCTCCTCAGTACCCATCAATGCAGATTAGTGCCAATCAGTGCCCATCAATGCAGCCTATCACAGCCCATCAGTGCAGCCTCACCAGCACCTATCAGTGCAGCATATCAGTGCCCATCAGTGTCACCTCATCAGTGCCTCCTTCTCATGCAACTTTTGAGGGTTAACATTGATATCTAAGGCCCTCAAGTTCCATGAAAGTCAGACCAAAGTAAGGCATGAACTACTTTGAAGTCGATTCAACTGTAAGCCGCACAGATATGAATGGTTATCATTGGAAAACATGGGGAACCACTTGTTATGCGACTTTGATGTCCAAAGTTGCATGACAGGTCATACGAGAATGAATCAAGCCTTAATGTGTACAGTATATAAAGGATTTTTAGGAATAGAGTGTTGGATTCTATTTTCTGTGTCTGTACTGGGAAGATTTGAATCCTCTCCAGTTTGGAGAGATTTCCTCTTATTTCCTGTTGATCCTCCAGGACAGGAGTTGGCTTTACCATACAGTTAACCCATTCACTGCCAGCAACACCTGATCACCTGATCGCACCCTGGTACAGTCGCACTCTGCCGCCATGTTTCTCAGGCTGAGCGCTCCCACCTACAGGCTCAGGATCCCCATGGTAAGTGCTACCGGGGAGAGGGGAGGGGGACCAGCGAACGTCCGTGCGCTGATCCCCACTATTTAGTAAGAACCCGGAGGTGCATTACATCACTTCAGGATTCAGCTGCCACTTTCCCTGGCCGCTGTGGCCAGAGAAGAAGCTAATGGAATCTGATATGCTCTCCATAAGCTACAATGGAGAGCAGGTGAGACACCAGGGTTTCTTGGCAGCGAAAGGGTTAAAGGCATCACTGCAAGGTATTTATCAGTTCCTTTGTGTGTCCTGGGATATGTGCGTCCTGGGATATCCACGCATTGAAATGCACAATTGGCTGGAAGTGTGACACACTTTAAAATAAATTCCTAAATGGCTTATTCACACTCTCCTGGCCTCCAATGAGCCAGAATTAGTGGCGGCTTTCATATGATTACTGCCTGATCAGCCACTTGACAGCTTAATGAATAAACCCTTAAAGCTCCGCTCACCCTGCCTACAGCCAACTATTAGATATGATAGTCTTCTCACTGGAAGCAGGTATCTGAGAAAGAAAAACGCTGACCCGCCATTCTTATATATTTACCAGGGGCGCCATTCTACATGGCTAAGGTTACACTAAGCATCCAATCATGTACAGTACATAGGGGGACTGGAGCCTACCCATTTCCATGGTTGACAGGATCACACCCACTTCCAGGCTCAGAAGGATCCTACTCATTTCCAGGCTTGGTGAGATCCTACCCATTTCCAGGCTTGGTGGGATCCTACCCATTTCCAGGCTTGGTGGGATCCTACCCATTTCCAGGCTTGGTGGGATCCTACCCATTTCCAGGCTTGGTGGGATCCTACCCATTTCCAGGCTTGGTGGGATCCTACCCATTTCCAGGTTTGGTGGGATCCTACCCATTTCCAGGCTTGGTGGGATCTTACCCATTTCCAGGTTTGGTAGGATCCTATCTATTTCCGGTCTTGGTGGGATCCAACCCATTTACAGATGTAGTGTGAGCCTACCCATTTCCAGGCTTGGTGGGATCCTATCCTTTTCCAGGCTTAGCAGTATCCTACTTATTTCCAGACTTGGAGGGATCCTTCCCATTTCCAGGCTTAGCAGTATCCTACTTATTTCCAGACTTGGAGGGATCCTTCCCATTTCCAGGCATAGCAGGATCCTACCCATTTCCAGTCTTGTTGGGATCATACCCATTTCCAGATCTGATGGGACCCTAACTATTTTCAGGCTTGGTGGGATCCTACCCATATCCAGGCTTGGTGGGATCCTACCCATTTCAAGGGTTAAAAGGGTCCTACACATTTCCAGGCCCAGCAGGATCCTACCCATTTATAGGCATAACATGATCCTATCCATTTCCAGGCTTAGCAGGATCCTACCCATTCCCAGACTTGGTGGCATCCCATCCATTTCCAGGCTCAGCAGCATCCTACTCATTTCCAGGCTTGGTGGTATCCCACCCATTTTCAGGCTCAGCAAAATTCTACCCATTTCCAGGCCTGGTGGGATCCTAACCATTTCCAGGCTTGGTGGGATCCTACCAATTTCCACGCATTTCCTACCCATTCCCAGGTGTAGTGTGATCCTTTCCAGTTTCAGGATTAGTGTGATCCTACCAATTTCCAGGCTTAGCAGGATCCTGCTCATTTCCAGGTGTAGTGGGGGTCTACCCAGTTTCAGGCTAAGTTTGATCCTATCCATTTCCAAGTTTAACAACACCCTGGTTATTTCCAGGCATAGCTGGATCCTACTTCTTTCCAGGCTCGGCTGGATTTATCTTTTTTGCAGCCCTG
>JBBGZY010002243.1:192500-281713 GCA_037952925.1 Lithobates clamitans
GACGCCCCATACATGGGGCACAGTGTGCGTTTATTTGTCATTTCATGTGTACTTCTGAGCTCGGTGTCTACAGATAATTCAGGAAGGGTTGTGTAATCTTCATTACGAAACGTCTCTCTTGGCTTTTGTCGGATGACCGAAGATTGTTCCATAGACAGAGATTAGGCCTTTATCTGACGCACGGTGATATCTTTCACAGAGCTGGAATTAAAGTGAATTTGGCAGCTGTAGGACGGCCTGGTGGAGAGTTGGGAAAGACGGAATGAAAGGAGCTGTGAGCAAAAGCTCTGCTTAGTGTTAAAATCAGGAGTGGAAGGAAAACATATTTTTTTTAGGAGGGCCCCTTTCAGGGCTGGAAATAGCAAAATGGGGACCTCCTTAGTGTCACTGATCTGAAAGTATGTCTATATCGGGGAGAGGTGGCAGGAGAACTGTCAGTATAATCAGAACATTAATGGCGAGCTGTGCACAGAAGTTTTCAGGGAAGAAGACGGGCATCGGTGCAGGGAATAAACTTTAACCTTAATTTTCTATATAACTCATAGCTTCCAACTGTCCCTGATTTCGTGGGACTGTCCCTGATTTGGAGCAATGTCCCTCTGTCCCTCTTTCCTCTGCATTTGTCCCTCATTTTGGTCTGATCTATATATATATGTTGTGTATAAAATGCACTATTTATCTTTCAAAAAGTGTTTCCCAGAGCTAAACCTTTCATTCAAATTCTAAATTGCTGCATTTGTCAATTTTTAAAGCCAATATAAAGGAAAATCTGTGGTTAAAAAAAGCACTTGTGGATTTCATTAACCTCTTTTTTTGGTTATGTCCCCTTTAAGGGGCGTGCCAGGGGGCATGTCCCATGCCTACATATGTTTGCTAGTAGGTGTCCCTCATTCCCATCTCAAAATGTTGGGGGGTATGTATAACTGCTCTGTCCTCAGTAGTGTAGCACTATGGACTACAATTGCTCCGTACACCGATTCCTGATCATCTCCATGTATCGTATCGTATATGTATTGTGCCTCTAGTGCCCAGCGCCACTAACTGACATCATATTTGTGAGCCAAATCAAGGGGGTTGTGGGATTGGTAGTACCTCAGAATGGCAATTCGCCACATGCATATACACCTGGACTACATATCCCAGGGACCTTTGCTACTATCCGCGAGATTGTTCGGAAGAGTTATAAAAGAGCCCCGCGCTCTCTTCCTCCCAGGCCTTGTGTGTGACGGACCTCTCTGTACACGGAGAGTGAGGTCGCGGCCTACCACGCGGTATACAACATCCCAACCCGGTCGAGAAGGGCCTATTACTGCTTGATGTTTGTCAGACATCTATCCAGCACCACCTCGGCAGTCCGACAACCCGTGCCTCGTACTTCGCATCAGACGTTTGTTGCAAGTGATCCGCTGCAAGAATGCCTCTCCGGGAGCCGCTGTCCAGAAGGAGCTGTATCTGCCTGGTCGTCGGTGAGAGGGCAATTGCCCACCTTTGCAAACCTCCCTTTGTTGCTCTATTGGGACACTGTGTACAGACAGCTTTACCCTGGGGAAACACTTTACTGCACTTCTATTTGAACACTGTACATAGACACCTATGGCATCAACCATTTCAAGGAATACCATTACCTTCTTATTGCACCTTATTGGATACAGTTAATGAGCTCCAACTGCCGGTGAAGACCATCAGGCCTGCA
Source organism: Lithobates clamitans (assembly GCA_037952925.1). Classification (NCBI taxonomy): domain Eukaryota; kingdom Metazoa; phylum Chordata; class Amphibia; order Anura; family Ranidae; genus Lithobates; species Lithobates clamitans. The sequence continues at coordinate 194,194 of JBBGZY010002243.1, forward strand.
ACTGGGACATTGCTGTCAATACTACTTAAAGGGCCCTCATACAATTCTTGTTTGATTGATCTCTCAATAGGATTAAAGGTTAAATAGGCTGGCCTGGGTTTCCCCTTTAGAAGTCTTCCCAGTATTAATGCTAAACTCTCGCTTATCCTTTCAGGTCCTGCTCCAGTGGTACTCCATTGTACATACATGTATATAATATACTGTATTGCCAAATTGTCCTAACTTGTATTATTGTGGAGGAATTCTCCCGCTGAGCTAGGATTGTTATCCAAAGCTCAGTTGATCTATTACCGCCTGTGCAACAAGATCTTCTTTGAGTTACTTCAGTAAACGTTAATAGAGTATATACTCACTGAGTTGTTTCACTTATTATTTTAAGGTGGTGCAAAGATGTCTGAACCCAGAGTGTCAGGTGGGTTGGAATGTTCACAGGGTCATGGTGGTGAAGATGAGCAGGTGAACCTAAGCAGTCCCCAAGGGGGTCGTGCTACAGTTGTTTCCAAGGCTTTTTCAGCATCTCAAATCTCAGGGCCTATATTTGAAGCCTCCTGTCTCTCTGCTGCTCTCCTCACTGATTCCAGCAGCTGACAGGAGTAGTGATGCCGCTGTCACTAGTCCTGTCAGGCATATAGTCAGATTGGCGGAGCCCCCATCCCTGCAGTATACAACTGCGCCCAGGGCAGCTACCCCTCCTGCCCACCCCTTGTCCCGGCCCTGTTTGTGTCTATAATGCAGGGACATCGGACCATAATGCCACATGCACATAAATCTAGCAAAGAAAATATCCCAAATGCCGCACACCAACATGCCTGACAGAGTATGAATGATTGAAAGCAGCTCTGTCCAGGCCACTATCTTCACACGTTTCGTCTCACCCACTGGGCTTGCTCATGGCCAGGGCAAAACGCATTGGGGTGTGGCCAGGACAGAGCTGGGCTGAGGCTGCTTTCATTCAAGTGAGGGTCGGGCATGTTGATGGGATATTTTGTTCCCTGGATTTAATGTACTGAGCCGGGGCGAGTTCTTCCCAGCTAGCTCCCACAGTGTGAGCCACCAGATTGGGACATGGGAGCGTGTGGGGGGGGGACCTTTGGTTTTCAAAAGTGGGCCCCTTTCACATGGGCATAGCTGCTGACTCGTGATCTGCACTGGATCACTTTCTCAGCAGAGGCCTGCCTGCCAATTAGCAGGCGATCAAAGGGTGATATGCTGATTCCTGCACACCTATTTGAAAAAAGCTCTTTCCAGGCAGAATTAAATGTCAACTCCAAAGTGCCGCAGAATGTCTTGTGACCGGGTGTCAATTCAGCTGTCATTGTTATAAAGGGACATTTACAGACGAAAGGAAGAATCTCACTGGATGTTGTGGGCCGTAAGAACACTCATCTACTAAGATTCTGAACATAATAAAGAAAAAAAATGAAGGCAATATCACTTTAGTTGCCTGTAACAATGATTTTGTATCCTCCCTGCCTTGCATTCTGTGTAATGGGACGTGACATCTGCTGGTGTGGTGAAAATCAGCCTCTTGGCCCTTAGCACAGTTGGGATGACAGTCGCAGTTCTCTCTGATGTTTACCAGCTCTGAGGCCTCTGTACAACATTTCTGAGAATTTGCAGCTCTCTGCGGCAGAATAAAAGCAGAGCGGCTTGCTTTAGACAATCCTGCATTCTGAGAATTTCCCACGATGAGCTGTTCTATTTCCCATTATATACTAAGTACAGGGAGATAAGTTTTGTTTGCCGGAATGAAATCTCTGGGGGACAGAAATAAGTTAACGCAAAACCTTCATTGGCCCTCTTATCAACGAGGCAGGATACAGGAAACAGATGTTGTTCCTTATTTCCTAAAGTGTCTGAAATGTGTACTGTTTGTGCTGCCCTATAACTGTTAATTGGATGATGGTTGTTAAGTGTTTTTGAAGGTCATTGATGACTAGACGTCCAGACCTCAATTTTGCAACGTCGTATATAGTTCTGTTGACTTGACAAAAAACACTATGACTGGTTTGCTAGCTAAATCCTTTTTTTTAAAAGACGAAGTCTCACTTTCATTTTTGTTTAGTTCTGTTGCCAGGGGACAAAGTACACAAAGTCTTTTCCCCCATCTTCCTATGTGCTCTGTTGGGTTAAGGAGAAGTTGAAAAGGGTGTCCCCCTCCTCTGCTCAAGTGTCTTTACACACCTTCCCTTCCTTGGTTGGTCTCTTCTGGTGCCTTAATACACCTTCCCTTCCTTAGTTGACTCCTCTGGTGCCTTTACGCACCTTCCCTTCCTTAGTTGGTCTCCTCTGGTGCCTTAATACACCTTCCCTTGCTTAGTTGACTTCTGGTGCCTTTGCAAACCTTCCCTACCATAGTTGACTCCTCTGGTGCCTTTACACACATTCCCTTCCTTAGTTGGTCTCTTCTGGTGCCTTTCAGCACCTTCCCTTCCTTAGTTGACTCCTCTGGTACCTTTACACACCTTCCCTTCCTTAGTTGGTCTCTTCTGGTGCCTTTACACACCTTCCCTTCCTTACTTGGCCTCTTCTGGTGCCTTTACACACCGTCCCTTCCTTAGTTGGTCTCTTCTGGTGCCTTTACACACCTTTCCTTTCTTAGTTGGTCTCTTCTGGTGCCTTTACACACCGTCCCTTCCTTAGTTGGTCTCTTCTGATGCCTTTACACACCATCTCTTCCTTAGTTGATCTCTTCTGGTGCCTTTATATACCTTTCCTTTCTTAGTTGGTCTCTTCTGGTGCCTTTACACACCTTTCCTTTCTTAGTTGGTCTCTTCTGGTGCCTCTACACACCTTCCCTTCCTTAGTTGGTCGGCTAAGGAAGGGAAGGTGTGTAAAGGCCCCGGTGGAGACCAAGTAAGAAAGGGAAAGTTCGTAAAGGCACGAAAGGAGACCAAGTAAGGAAGGGAATGTGTGTAAAGGCACCAGAGGTGGCCTAGTAAGGAAGGGAATGTGTGTAAAGGCACCAGAGGAGACCAAGTACGGAAGAGAAGGTGTGTAAAGGGACCAGTGGAGAGCAAGTAAGGAAGGGAAGGTGCGTAAAGGGACCAATGGAGACTGAGTAAGAAAGGGAAGGTGCGTAAAGGCACCAGTGGAGACCAAGTAAGGAAGGGAAGGTTCTTAAAGGTGCCAGAGGAGACCAAGTAAAGAAGGAAATGTGTGTAAAGGCACCAGAGGGAAGAAATTAAGGAAGGGAAGGTGCGTAAAGGAACCAGAGGATACCAAGTAAGGAGGGGAAGGTACGTAAAGGAACCAGAGGAGACCAAGTAAGAAGAGAAGGTACGTGAAGGCACCAGAGGAGGCCAAGTAAGGTAGGGAAAGTGCGTAAAGCACAAGAGAAGGCCAGGTAAAAAAGGGAAGGTGCATAAAGGCACCAGAGGAAACCAAGTTAGGAAGGGAAGGTGTGTAAAGTGACCAGAGGAGGCCAAGTAAGGAAGGGAAGGTGCGTAAAGGCACCAGAGGAGGCCAAGTAAGAAAGGGAAGGTGCGTAAAGGCACCAGAGGAGAGCAAGTAAGAAGAGAAGGTGCGTAAAGGCACCAGAGGAGGCCAAGTAAGGGAGAGAAAGTGCATAAAGGTAAAAGAGGAGGCCAAGTAAGAAAGAGAAGGTACATAAAGGCACCAGAAAAGCCAAGTAAGGAAGGGAAGGTTCGTAAAGGCAACAGAGGTGACCAAGTAAGGAAGGGAAGGTGTGTAAAGGAACCAGAGAAGATCAAGTAAGAAACGGAAGGTGTAGAAAGGCACCAGAAGATGGGACGGTGTGTAAAGAAACCAGAGAATACCAAGTAAGGGAGGTAAATTATGTAAAAGCATGAGATGATAACAATGAAGGAAGGGAAGTCATGTAAAGGCACCAGAAGTTTCTCCTAATTCTAGTAATCTTCACTGTGTGGCCCTCCCCAGAGCCACTCGGCCTTTTCAAGGCTAATGTTCTGTTGGCATGCATGCTGTGTCTCCATTCATTCGCGTGGGTGACCCTCCAACCGAAAGCTATTTCCCTACACTTTAGAGAGATTTTTTTTGCACTTCCTGTTGTGTCTCCAAGACAGAAAGTAAAGGGTTTTAACAACACGCTATCCAAAGCTAAAAATAATTGTTGGTGTTTAGATACACTTTAATGTACTCTAGAACAAGAATGTAAATGGTTTTTAACCAGTATATATTTGTCATGTTTCTTTTCCAGGGGAAGTCAGGGGAGAGCAGCCCAGCCGAAGAGGCAGCACCACCATCTGTTGCTAAACTTGCTGGGTTATTTGGTGACAAGGTCAACAGCCCCAGGAAAGAGGTGACTACACTTACTCCAATTCATTCTCATGTAGTAATCAGAAGAGATGCAGTAAATTCTGTTTTGCACTCCATTGTATCCACACCAGGCCTGGAAACCAGCAATTCCTGTATTTGCACAGCAGAGAAATCCTCTTATTGCCCTGCTGCCATCAGTTACTGAAGCCAACAATGGTAAATGACTCCTGGAGAACAAGTGTTTGCTTGGTGATGGTGGAGCAACACATATCAGTTTAAAGAGTACCTGTACTTGAATTAAACTTGTCAGGAGGAGGATTTTAATAGAGAGGTGCCTTTTTTTTTACATCTGACTTTTAAAAACTAAAAATGCAACAGACCAGTGTCAGGAGTTCCATAGGATTTAAAGGGCCAGATGCTCTAATAGGCTTCAAAATAAGCAGGACTTGGAGCGCAGAGCATTGCGCTCGGAGCCCACTCAGGTGTCTTAGGAAAGCAAATGAATATTCGCATTTCTAACACTGAATTGCCTCTCCGCCAATCAGGATGCATGGGTCTGATACCCGTTTCCCGATTGGTTGAAAGGACAGGTGATCCTATTGGATGCCTAGGAGGGGGAAGAGGAGGGAGATGCACGATGGAAGCCGCCGTGATCCACAGGAGGAGGAAGAAAGAAAGCTGCCGCTCGCCGGATATGCTGCCCGCTCGCCCACTTCCTAGATGGGGTAAGTGCGGGGGCCTTGATGTCCCGACTGTCCTCCCGAAGGGAGGGGGGTGCTGTTTGCCGCCCCCCAAAAGAAAGAACCACCAGCCGCCACTGCTGACCATGCTGTGTTTTATACCTAGTGTGATTATTTTTTATTAGGAGAGCAGAGGGACTGGCAGGATCACCAGGGATTTCACTCAAAGGAAGCAATACAATCTATCGTTGTGCTCATAAGTTTACATACCCTGGCAGAATTTATGATTTTTAGGCCATTTTCCAGACAATATGAATAACACAAACATTTTTCTTTCACTCATGGTTAGTGTTTGGCTGAAGCCATTTATTATCAATCAAATGTGTTTACTCTTTTTAAATCATAATGGCAACAGAAACTACCCAAATGACCCTGATCAAAAGTTTACATACCCCAGTCTTAATATCGTGTATTGCCCCCTTTAACATCAATGACAGCTTGACGTCTTTTGTGGTATTTGTGGATGAGGCTCTTTATCTTCTCAGATGGTAAAGCTGCCCATTCCTCTTGGTAAAAAGCCTCCAGTTCCTGTAAGTTCTTGGGCTGTCTTGCATGAACGGCACGTTTTGAGATCTCCCCAGAGTGGCTCAATGATATTGAGGTCAGGAGACTGAGATGGCCACTCCAGAACCTTCACTTTATTCTGCTGTAGCCAATGACAAATCGACTTGGCCTTGTGTTTTGGATCATTGTCATGTTGGAATGTCCAAGTACGTCCCATGCGCAGCTTCCTGGCTGATGAATGCAAATGTTCCTCCGGTATTTTTTGATAACATACTTCATTCATCTTGCTGTCAATTTTGACCAAATTTCCTGTGCCTTTGTAGCTCATCCCCAAAACATCAGCGATCCACCTCTGTGTTTCACAGTAGGAATGGTGTACCTATTATCATAGGCCTTGTTGACTCATCTCCAAAAGAAGCGTTTATGGTTGTGGCCATAGAGCTCAATTTTGGTCTCATCACTCCAAATGACTTTGTGCCAATAGGTTTGAGGCTTGTCTCTGTGCTGTTTGGCGTATTGTAAGCGGGATACTTTGTGGCATTTGCGTAGTAATGGCTTTCTTCTGGCGACTTGACCATGCAGCCCATATTTCTTCAAGTGCCTCCTTATTGTGCATCTTGAAACAGCCACACCACATGTTTTCAGAGTCCTGTATTTCACCTGAAGTTATTTGTGGGTTTTTCTTTGCATCCCGAACATTTTTCCTGGCAGTTGTGGCTGAAATTTTAGTTGGTCTACCTGACCGTGGTTTGGTTTCAACAGAACCCCTCATTTTCCACTTCTTGATTAGGCTTTGAACACTGCTGATTGGCATTCTCAATTCCTGTTTTATACAGTTCAACTACCTTTTGAAAATTCTTTTGCTTTCCCCATGACTCAGAGTCCTAGAAACGTCAGTGCAGCACTGGATGAAAGATGCAAGGGTCTGTCAGGAGTCCAGAAACTCATTGACCTTTTATAAACACAAACACACTAATTACAGTGGAACCTTGGATTCCGGGCACAATCCGTTCCAGGAGAATGCTTGTAATCCAAAGCACTCGCATATCAAAGCGAGTTTCCCCATAGAAGTCAATGGAAAAGAAGATAATTCGTTCCGCATTGACTTCTTGTGCATGCAATACCGCATGTGGCCAGAGGTGGGGGGGGCACTGGAGAGACTCGGAAATACTCAAGGATCGCTCGGCTGCACTCGGAAACCCTAGGAAAGGCTCGGAAAGACTCGGAAACACTCTGTTCCGAGTCTTTCCGAGTTACTTTCAAAAGACTCCAAACCGTTCCGAGTGTCACCGGCGCCCCCGCACCTCTGGCCAAATGTGGTACTGCACACTGCAGAGGCTTGAGTCCTGCTTGTTTTGCGAGACAACACTCGCAAACCGAGCCAGGATTTAAAAAATAATGCCTCGTATTGCAAATCGCTCATTAACCGCGTTACTCGCAATCCGAGGTTCCACTGCACAAGCAAATGGATCACAGGTGAGGATGGTTACCTTTAAGAGCCATTCAGACCCCTTTGTGTCAACTTGTGTGCATGTTATCAGGCCAAAATCACCAGGGTATGTAAACTTTTGATCAAAGTCATTTGGGTAGTTTCTGTTGCCATTATGATTTAAAAAGAGTAAACACCGTTGATTGATAATAAATGGCCCTATTGTGCCCCACAGTTTACTAGGGCATGGACAGAACCATTCGATGAGTTGTTCTTATGCTAAATAGTAGTCCTCAAAGTCAATGGTTCCTGATCCTCCTGCTGATTTGTGTTTCATGAGTGTGGTGTGTGTGCTTCTAGGTTTGGTATTTTTCCATATACATTTACTGATTAGTGTTTGAAGAGATTTGAAGAAGTGTTTCGGTAGTGGAATGGGGAGGGTCCTGAATAGGTGCAGAATTTGTGGCAGGTAGAGCATTTTAAATGCTGCCAATCTGGCGGACCATGTTAATTCTAATTTTGTTATGGATTGGCTTTCTGTTCGCAATTTGGAAAGTAGTGGTTTGAAATTTGCTGTTTGATCGATCTTGTGAGAAGGACACCTAGGCAGGATATGTTTTTATCTGGCCAGGTAAAGGGGTATTGTATTTGTAGTAAGTTTTTGGTTGTGGCGTCTAGTATAAGATCCAAGATGTGTGATTTGGTTGTATACAATTTGTAATAGGAGACCTGTCCGAACCATTTTGTTAGTTTTTGGACTTCTGCTAGGGAAGATGTTGGATTGGTGAGAATCAGGATCACGTCGTCTACGAAGAGACTGATCTTATGTGAGGTTTCACCAATTGTTAGTCCTGTAATTAAGGGGTTTGAGCTTACATGTTCTGCTAAAGGTTCCATCATCAGGTTGAATATAATGGGTGACAGAGGCCACCCCTGGCGTGTACCATTTGTTATGTTGAACGGTTGTGATATCACACCTGCTGAGTATACTTGTGCTAATGGATTGGAATAAAGTGCCATGATGGCCCTGTGGATGTGATCTTTAAAACCAAAACCTTCTGGAGGTAGGACCAATGAACCCTGTTGAACGCCTTCTCTGCGTCTTGTGGCATCTGGTGCTTGTCTACCTCTAGTGAACCCTGATTGGTCTATGTGGATGAGGTCTGGCATAAACTCTAATAAGCGTGTGGCAATGGTTTTGGCATATAATTGTATGTCAAGATTAAGTAATGATATGGGACGGAAGTTTTGAGGCAAGGACGGTTCCTTCCCTGGTTTTGGGAGTGTAATGATAATAGCATTTAATGATTCCTTAGCGAAACTTGAAGAGGAGGCAGCGTTGTTGAAAAGGTGTGTTTAAGTGTGGACTTAATTGATTTTGAGAATTTTTTATAGTACTCTCTAGACAGACCATCAGGTCCCGGAACCTTCCCTGAGGGTAACGAGGTTATCGTGGAGAGGATCTCTGATTCAGTGAAGGGTTCATTCAAAGAAGATAGTTGCGCCTCAGATAGTATAGGGAGTTTAATCTGCTCTGAAAATGTGTTTATATCGTCTTCTGAGGGTTGAAATGAGGAGGTGTCTTGTCTGATATTATAAAGGTCACTGTAATAATCACTGAACGCATTTGCTATTTCTTGGCGGTTAGTCGGTTTTTCTTTAGTGTGGTGATGGAACAAATGCGTGCTTTTAGATTTGGTTCTATTCCCTTTGAGACGTTGGGCTAATTTTTCCCCCGCTTTATTGGATGTAGAGTAAGTGGTGGCTTTAATCTTACGTTATATATGTTCGAAGGAATAGAGAAGAAGTATCGTTAATTCCTGCCTCAGTGTCATTAGTTGTGCCAAGTATTTAGGGCGTGGGTCATCTTTGTGTAAGCTCTCAATATTGGCAATTTGTGTGGTGAGTTCGTCAAAACGCTGCATCCTCTTTTTTTTTTTTTTTTTTTTTGCCAACAGAGCTTAGTTTCATTATAGTGCCTCTAATGACAGCTTTGTGCGCGTTCCACACCATAGCGGGGTCAGACACCGATCCGTTATTAATAATGAAGTATTCAATTAGTTGTTCTTTAATGTCTTGGGAGTATTGTGGGTGTTGTAATATGTAATTGTTGGCACGCCAGAGGAAAGTGTTCCGCTGGTGTTTGGAATCCGTTATAGAAATTGTGATTGGAGCGTGGTCTGACCACGTCACGGCGTGGATTACAGATGCGCTTTTTTTTTTTTGTAACAGCCATTTGTCTTTGAGGAACATGTCAATTCTTGAATACTATTTATAGCGCGGGGAGAAGTAAGTATAATCCTTTTCAGAACTATGGTAACATCTCCAAACATCAAATAGATCTTGTGCTGCAAGATATTTTTTCAGGGGTGATTCTCTTCTTTTCGCTATTGATGTTGTATCCATGTGTATATCTGAAACCAAGTTAAAATCTCCGCATACCAGTAGGTGTCCCTGATGGACTGGTTGGGTTTTGTGAATTACTGATCAAAGGAATTTCATCTGTTGAGTGTTGGGGGCATACACATCAGAGGTGGGGGACTCGAGTCACATGACTTGACTCGAGTCAGACTCGAGTCACCTGTTTGAGGACTTGCGACTTGCTTGGCAAAATTAAATAAATGACTCGACTTGACTTTGACTTGTCACTAATGACTTGCGACTTGACTTTGACTTGGGCTATTTGACTTGCAATGACCTGGCACCACCAGTGCTGTGTCTTGGCCTAGACAAAAGAAAGCTCCCCCCAAGTCCCGGCTTCGGGGTAGATCAGTATTTTGACTTAATTTGTGACTTGACCGAAATAAATGACTTGACTTGACTTGCTTGACTTCTAGCAGGGACTCGACTTGACTTGCTTGCTTTTTGCCACAGTAACTTGGGACTTGCTTGTGACTTGAAGGTTAAGACTTGAGACTTGCTTGTGACTTGCACATGTGTGACTTACTCCCATCACTGATACACATTGAGCAGTGTATATGTGGTTTTATTTATGATACATGTTAGGATTAAGTATCTTCTGTTAGGGTCAGATATTACTTGAAGCAGGTGGAAGTCTACATCTTTTTTTACTGCTATTAGGAGTCCTCTTTTTTTTGTGGAGTAAGTAGCATGATAGATGTGAGAGTCAGAGTACTTGTTATTTGAGCAAAGTGCTATGGACGAGGGCAGTAAGTGTATTTCTTGAACACATATCATGTCACTTTGTAGTTTTTCAGCAGTGAGCCATAAGGAGTGACGTTCCCCCTTAAAATCACAACTACCATCGACATTACCACCTACCGTGAAAACTTCGGCCATAGCATGGAAAATCTTGGCCCAAACTTGTCATACCTACCCCAACACACCACCGATACCAATCCCAATTGAATCTCTCCACCACTTTGTCAAAGTGGTCTAACCAGGGAATCAAATCCGTTCAAGACCTAGTCCAAAACTCCAAGCCAAAATCCTTCCCTCTTCTACAAAACGAATTCAATCTGCCCAATACAGAACTTTTTACGTATATTAGGGTGAAACACTGCCTTGATGAATTGCGTTTCCCCCTATACACAATACATCCAATAGCATGGAAATGTTTAACAAATCTGTCTCCAAACACAAAAGAGAGGCCTGGAGCGAGAGGATTGCAAAGGAGCTAGCAGAGGGCCGGCATGACAGGGGTGATAAGGGTACAGCAAGGGTTAAAGGAAAGTTGTTCAGGAAAGGTGGTGAGCGGGGGATTGGTTAAAAAGTCTGGAGAGGGGAGGGGTTTAGTTTACTTAGGGGGCAGGAGGGGTGTCCCGGGCAACACTGCAGGGAGAGTTTTGGAGGAGAAGTTTCCCACCCGCCCTCCCTGTGTTTTTTTTTGTTTGCTTTACTGTTATTTATTTTCAGGTGCGGTGTAGCACGACATGTCATGGCAGCGGACAACTGGCGGTGGTGGTGGTCTCTGATGGTGGTAACTAAGCCATGAGATGGAAGTGTGGGGGACTCATTGGTGGTATGGGAACCCTTGGTGTGTACAGTTAACACGGGTTAGCTGAAGATGGTACTGGTGACACTGCGGGTAACGTGTTGTCTTCGGGCTGGTGTTATCACGGCCGTAGGCCTAGTACGGTAAAAGGCCCGCAGTGTGAAAGTGGAACAGAGTTATGTTAGGAAGTGCCATCAAAGACCACCGGGGGGAGAAACTGATATTTGAGTTTTGTTATGGTTAAAATGTTATATATATATATTTTATATTTGTGAAGAAAAGGCTGCTATGGCCAGTTGTACTCCAATAAAGTGTGGTCTCGTCATTATAGGTAAGGTTAAGTGGGAGTTTAAGGTTGGAGCATAATAAATGGCGGCAGTCATTAAAAGGGGAGGTGTGCATCTTATCTACACTGGTCAAGGAACATCTCTGTTCTATAATGTTCTTCACCAAAAGCGCAGGTTCACTAAGACAGCCCCCCACATACACTGGGAGACTGATTTAGGACGAACATACACAGGATACCATTGGCAACGAGCGCTACAAACAATCTACAAAGCAACTAAATGCTCTGCCCTATGGGAACTCGCCCAAAAACTGTCCCTTAGGTGGTACTTAACCCCATCAAAACTCGCTTCGTTCAGTAAAAATTCCCCTAACACATGTTGGAGATGCAATTCATCCATAGGTGGCATGATACACATATTCTGGCAGTGCAATCATCTCCGAAACTACTAGGAAAATATCTTCAAAATCCTAACAGACATTACAACACGACACATCCCATTATCTCCTGACTTGGCGACCTTAAACCTAAATATAGGTTCTATACCACAGCCCTTCAGACATGCAACAACACACATCCTGCTAGCTGCAAGACTAAGTATAACAAGGCTATGGAAAACAGATAAGGTCCCCTCAGTGGAACACAAGCTCGAACTAGTAAACATACATTACAGCTACGAAATAACCATGGCATCTAGTGGAGACCGCCTAGCGAAAGAAAAAAATACTGTGGCTACCATGGGTTCAATGGGCGGGTGCTGAAAAATTTCTGTGATATAACAAAGCTTACGCTTAGATCGGTCCTGATATAGCACTCAATCAGTATTGAATATTTGAATATCTAAACATTTAAGTATATGAATAATTTGTAAGTTACATACCTTGGTTACGCATGTATCACTAGAGTTGTCCCAAGGGACAAAAGAGGTCCCATAGCGGGGTCTCCTGGAAGAGTAGGTTCTACAGGTACTACTAATAATACAAGGTAACTACAGTATTTAATTAACTATACCAGAGGTATAAGTTCTGCCTCTGTATAAACTTTTGTCAGTTGTTTTATGTTAACACATCTCATCGAACATAAACCTATGTATAATGTAATAAACAGTGTTTAAAAATAATCTAAAAATAGACTAAAATATCACACTAAACAGCGCTAATGTTGAGCAAACTATAATATACATGTGGCCAACTACACATGCAAAAAAGTCCTTTTTTTGAGAAAAGTGATGTAGAGTTCAGAGTGCAGTTCATAAAGTGTTCATCAGGTGATCATGAAAAAAAGTCTCAAAGTGCACCTTCCACCGATCACTCCAGATTCCACCCTGTGCGAACACACTCTCCTCAGGGGGTTAAACTCACCAAAGCTAGGTAGTAATACAGCATCCAAAAGGAAAACACTTCACGCCACCAGCTGCTGGTAACACCACTCCAGAGGGATCTCAGATGCTCAGGGCTCACAATGAGTCAAAAACAAAAAGAGAAGCGCACATAGCGTAATCCTGTTTATTGACTGTATATCCCTCACAGCGCACACACAAACCCCCCTTCAATAAACATACGTACATCAATAATCATGTTGAGATTGCAATCAATCAAGCAGGTAGGACTTCGCCCTCTGTCGAAGTCAGGATATGACGAAACGCGTCAGGACGTGGCTTACGCGACGTGGGAAGTGACGTGTGCGCTCCACCACAGCCAGCTACACAACCAGGAAGTGGACGACGGTTCCTGGGCAGCGGTACTGGCTTGTTGCGGTGAAGTAAAACGCTCCTTACTACCTGCTCGATTGATTGCAATTTTAACATGATTATTGATGTACGTATATTTATTGAAGGGGGGTCTGTGTGTGCGCTGTGAGGGATATACAGTCAATAAACAGGATTACGCTATGTGCGCTTCTCTTTTTGTTTTTGACTCATTGTGAGCCCTGAGCATCTGAGATCCCTCTGGAGTGGTGTTAACAGCAGCTGGTGGCGTGAAGTGGTTTCCTTTTGGATGCTGTATTACTACCTAGCTTTGGTGAGTTTAACCCCCTGAGGAGAGTGTGTTCGCACAGGGTGGAATCTGGAGTGATCGGTGGAAGGTGCACTTTTAGGGTCGGTTCACACTGGGGCAACACGACTTCAGCGCGACTTTGCACGGCGGCTTCGACGCGACTTCGACGCGACTTTAGCAAATTACAAGGCGACTTGAAGTCGCCTCCATGACAGCCGACTTCGCCTGTGGCCAATCAGCTCTCTGGGAGGGAGGGGTTTTCCCTGCAAAGTCGCTTGACTTTACAGAGAGATCCGACTTGGAGGCGACTTCCATTGATTTCTATGGTACAGGTCGCCTACCAAGTCGGATCAAAGTAGTACAGGGAGTACGCTCTGAAGTCGGAGCGACTTCAGTAGCGTCTATTAAGACGCTAGCGTTAACTCCCATTCAAACTATTTCTGGGGCGACTTGGGGCGACTTGAGGGCGTACAAGTCGGATCCCAAGTCGCCCCAGTGTGAACCGAGCCTTAGACTTTTTTTCATGATCACCTGATGAACACTTTATAACTTGCACTCTGAACTCTACATCACTTTTCTCAAAAAAGGACTTTTTTGCATGTGTAGTTGGCCACATGTATATTATAGTTTGCTCAACATTAGCGCTGTTTAGTGTGATATTTTAGTCTATTTTTAGATTACTTTTAAACACTGTTTATGACATTTTATGTAGCGATTTTTTGAAACAGCTGCTTTTCCTGCCTTAGGGCTTTACACCTATTTGCTCATTGGCATATTGGGTGTTATTCATATATTTTTATTTATTTGCTTCTGTATTCAAAACAGTATCTTGTCCTGGCGCTGAGTGGTGTATCTGCAGGCCTGGTTTAAACACCTATTTATATAAATCTATGTATATTGACATGTTCACACTTCTTTGTAACACGTTTTAAAATGCATACATTGTACAATATTTTTGTAAATAAAAATCTATTGAATCAGATAATAAATGGCTTCAGACAAAACACTAATCATGAGTGAAAGAAAAGTTTTTGTGTTTATCATTCTCTGAAAAATGACCAAGAAATCATAAATTCCAGGGTATGTAAACTTATGAGCACAACTGTATCTATCTATCTGTATATATCTATTTAACTATCCTATCTATCTATCTTCTTGAATTTTATACTGCAGGGGGTGGGGGGTGGGGGGGGGTCATTCTCCTGCAAGATCCTGGGAATGCCCCGATAGTCCAAATCTCGCAAGGTGACATGTGGGACAGTGCAGGATTATCTTTTTACAAAATATGGCCAACATAACATTGTCCAAAATCTGGCCAGAAAGAAGATGACGTCACCCTTGTCTAGGCACCCTGGGTTATCTAACTTTTTCCCCCACTGGCTTTTTTTTCCCCCCCATCAGCTCTTTTAGGAAGGGGGAGGGGAGCACCTTTGAATAAGCAGACCTTGTTACTTAGGTAGAAGGTCCACTTTAAGACGACTCCATCACACTCGGACTGTGGCACGTGTTATAAATCTCCTTTCTTCGGTTTGTGGTCACATCACAGCCGGTGAATCAGAATTGTTGCAATCTGACTTGCCCTCCCTTCCTTTTTCTTGTTTCCGGCTATCGGAAGTGATCGCCTGCAAGATGATAGCGTAAGACCAAAGGGGAAATGTACTTTATAGCAGAATAGGGTCCTTAAGGACCACCTCTACCCAAAAACTAAAGTTTCAATATTGGGTGATTGTTAAAAAAAAACAAAAAAAACCCTGAATCATCCTTTTATATGTTTTGGGGACTGCTGCAAATGATATATGCACGAATATAAAACACTATTTAATAGAATTATGTATTAAATAAAAATGTGTATATCAGCTTCTCGTACTATTCTGTGCAGCAACACTCTACACTGCCCTCTACAGGAGAAGGCTGAAAGTGTTATCCACTCAGGACTTGTTTAACTCTTATAGGGCGTACACACGGTCGGACTTTGTTCGGACATTCCGACAACAAAATCCTAGGATTTTTTCCGACGGATGTTGGCTCAAACTTGTCTTGCATACACACGGTCACACAAAGTTGTCGCAAAATCCGATCGTTCTAAACGCGGTGACGTAAAACGCGTACGTCGGGACTATAAACGGGGCAGTGGCCAACAGCTTTGATCTCTTTATTTATTCTGAGCATGCGTGGCACTTTGTCCGTCGGATTTGTGTACACACGGTCGGAATTTCCGACAACGGATTTTGTTGTCGGAAAATTTTATCTCCTGCTCTCCAACTTTGTGTGTCGGAAAATCCAATGGAAAATGTCCGATGGAGCCCACACAGGGTCGGAATTTCCGACAACACGCTCCGATCGGACATTGTCCATCGGAAAATCCGACCGTGTGTACGGGGCATTATGCCGCGTACACACGGTCGGACTTTTCGTCTACAAAAGTCCGACGGACGCCGACGGACTAAAGCTGGCTGACAATCCGATCGTGTGTGGGCTTCCCCGGACTTTCAGCGGACTTTCAGCGGACTTTTCCAGCCTCAAATCTGACGGACTTTAGATTTGAAACATGCTTCAAATCTTTACGTCGTAACTACGCCGGACCCAGAAATCCGCTCGTCTGTGTGCTAGTCCGACGGACAAAAACCCACGCTAGGGCAGCTATTGGCTACTGGCTATCAACTTCCTTATTTTAGTCCGGTGTATGTCATCACGTACGAATCCGTCGGACTTTTGTGTGATCGTATGTAGGCAAGTCCGTTCGTAAGAAAGTCTGCCGCAACTCCGCCAAAAGTCCGCCAAAAGTCTGTCGGACAGGCTGTCGGACTTTTGTAGCCGAAATGTCCGACCGTGTGTACGCGGCATTATAGTAAGGTAAAGCACGGGGAATTCAGTATTCTGTTGCTCCTTTACTGTGCAATCAGCATGAAAGGGAATGGAGGTGACACCGCTGTATTTCTTAGCTGTTATAGAAAGGTGGTGTCACCCTTCCTGCTATACAATGTGTGAATGCCAAAAATGTATTCGGAGTCACAAATAATTTGCCGGCTAAAACAGTTCACGTACATGTAAGTCAGCTTTGTATTTAGCAGTTTGAGTTGAGCCATAAAAAGCCTGGTTATGGTAAATAAGGTCCGGTCTAACTTCCATCCACATGTTCGGCCATGTGAATTTTTGTTCCTGTGTGTGGCTTCCTCCACTGCATTTCATAGCTGAGTAGGTCTCCAGCATCAGGAGCATCCTGACCACACAAGAAACTAATTTTGAGAATTGTATAGGTCCCTCCAGTCTCCTCTTGGTGTCTGCGTGTATAGTAAGGTGACCAGATTTTTAAAATGAAATCCGGGGACATTTTTTTTTTTTTTTTTTATTGGCAAATAGTAAACTATTTTATAAGCATATTTTCCTCAAATGATATATGCAGTGTATGTGGTATGTGTTTAAGGAATGATTGTATGATATATACGTTATTTCTGGAAATCATTTCATACCAGCCCCATAGCATTATTATACCAGCCCAACCGCATAACATCATTATGTTCTGGTTCACAAAAGGGAAAACCATGCATTTTAAAGCACAGTTGAAGATTGTATTATAATCACCAGTGCCCATTAATGCAGCTTGTTCAGTGCCCATCAGCTCAATCTATTCAGTACCCATCAATGCAGCCTGTTCAGTGCCCATCAATGCAGCCTGTTCAGTGCCCATCAATGTAGCCTGTTCAGTGCTCATCAGATCAGCTTGTTCAGTGTCCATCAGATCAGCCTGTTCAGTGACCATCAGATCAGCCTGTTCAGTGCCCATTAATGCAGCCTGTTCAGTGCCAATCAGCTCAGCCTACTCAGTGCCCATCAGATCAGCCTGCTCAGTGCCCATCAGCTCAGCCTGCTCAGTGCCCATTAGCTCAGCCTGCTCAGTGCCCATCAGCTCAGCCTGCTCAGTGCCCATCAGATCAGCCTTACCTAGAGGAGAGAAGTTGGATTATGTAGAGCGGGGATCTCCTGTTTACCCCGAGCGGCCGCTGTCCTCAGACGAAGTCCCACCTCCTATGATAGATGTCACCAGTGTGCTGCCTATCATAGGAGCTGGCTAAGGAGGCAGGACTTCGTCTGACAGCTAGGTAAGCGGGATATCCCAACTCTGTATAATCTGGCAGCGCTCGCCCCTCCCGATAGGAGACAGACCAAACCCCAGCAGGACTTAATGGAGGATGGGGGGGGCGCCGCCACACTGGATATTTCACACCCCTGGCAAATATAGAGATGGGTGACTCAGACATTCTAACCTGCAAAAATAATTTCAGGGAGGTTGCAAACTCAATTTAACACAACTAGAGGATGATCAAATGAAATGGAATCAGTATACAGGGGTTTACTTCTTCTGAGGGATATTAAAGGAGCACTCTAACCACCATAAGCACTTCAGTAATTTGATATGGTCATGGTGGTATGAGTCAGTATGTGCAATGTTTCTGCTTGAAACAGGTAGGAGGGCTGAGAGGGAGAGAAGTGGGACTGAGAGAGAGAGAGGGGCTCAGAGAGAGAGGGTGGTGGATGGAGAGAGAGAGAGAGATAGGGGGAGGGTGATAGAGAGGGGGATGAGAGAGAGGGAAGGTGTTAGAGAAGTGAGTGAGAGAGAGGAGGAGTGAAAGAGAGAGAGAGAGGGGGTGAGAGAGGGAGGAGGTTGAGAGAGGGGGAAGAAAGAAAGAGAGAGAAAGGGGGGTGAAATAAAGTGGGGGTAAGAGGGGGGAGGGGGTGAGAGAGAGAGAGGGTGAGAAATGGGTATTCTCAGTGGTGGGGCACTTACTGTGGAGTGCAGTGCTCAGTCGTTCTTGGTAGTGGGCAGTGCTGTGTGCCCCCAGCTCAGGCATAGAAGAGGCTTTCCCCTGCCACATAGTCCCAATGTTCAGGCTTGGAGAGGATGGAACATGGGCAGAGCTGTCCCAGTACACAGCATAGGACTGTGGACAAGCTCCCTCACCTGTGGAGGACCCGTGCACCCCAAGTGTGTACACTGTCCTCAGCTGTGCAGGCTGTTCCCTCCAAGGGTGAGTGAAGCCTGGGACAGGAGCCTCTTATGGGGCCCCTACTGGTCCTGGACCAGTGGCGGCTGGTGCTCAAAGTTTTTGGGGGGCACAAACAAACTGAAAAATTCAGGAAAAAAAAACTTCGATTGTGCCCATCAAACGCTGCCACTGTGCCATAAAACGCAGCCACTGTGCCATCAAACGCTGCCACTGTGCCATCAAATGCTTTCAGTGTGCTCATCAAATGCTGCCACTGTGCCCCATCAAATGCTGCCACTGTGCCCATCAAATGCTGCTACTGTGCCCATCAAATGCTGCCACTGTGCCCATCAAATGCTGCCACTGTGCTCATCAAATGCTGCCACTGTGCTCATCAAATGATGCCACTGTGCTCATCAAATGCTGCCACTGTGCTCAATAAATGCTGCCACTGTGCCTCATCAAATGCTTCCACTGTGCCCATCAAATGCTGCCACTGTGCCCATCAAATGCTGCCAATGTGCCCATCAAATGCTGCCACTGTGCCCATCAAATGCTGCCATTGTGCCCATCAAATTCAAATGCTGCCACTGTGCCCATCAAATGCTGCCACTGTGCCCATCAAATGCTGCCACTGTGCCCATCAAATGCTGCCATTGTGCCCATCAAATGCTGCCACTGTGCCATCAAATGCTTCCAGTTTGCCCATCAAATGCTGCCACTGTGCCCATCAAATGCTGCCAGTGTGCCATCGAATGCCACCAGTGTGACCCCCCACCTGCTCACCGTCTGCCCAGCACTTACCCTGTCTCGGTGGGGCAGCGGGTGACGGTGACGAGCGGGGTCATTCATGCGTCTCCTCCCGTCCTCATCTCCCGTCCTCTCCCCCTGATAGGCGTCCAATAGTGGCGCCTGTCATTTCTGCCAATCAGGTGACGGGTAACAGACCCAGCACCTGATTGGTGGAGAGGCGGTTTAGTGTTAGGAAAGCGAATATTCATTCGCTTTCCTAACACACCTGGGTGGACTGCGAGCACCAAGCATGACGCTCGCAGTTCACCTATTTTGAAGCCTATTAGAGCCTCGGGCTCTAATCAGGTGCTTCAAAAACACCCCCGAAAAGGGGTTGGGCGTCTGAATGGGGGGGGGGGGGCAGTGGCGGCCATGGATAGATTCATGCAATGCATGAATCTATCCATTGGTCAGAGAGGGGGCGGCGTCCATGCGCCCTTATGGATGCACAGCCACTGTTCCCCGGACCCTTGAGCAATGCCCGGGTGTCCAAACGGTCAGTCCGCCCCTGGATATCTGTACACTGAGTGCTATTCCCTACACATAACACTAACATCTGTACATGGAGTGGAGTGGATGTGCACTCCATGTACGGATGTCAGTGTTATATGTAGGGAATAGTATTTACTAAGTGCTATTCCCAATATATATAACACTGATCTCTGTACACGGGATGCTAGTACCTCTGACACTGATATCTGTCATATCTGTACACCAAGTGGCACTCAGTGTACAGATATCAGTGTGCACTCACTATAGAAATCAGGGTGAGTAGATATAGGTTAGGGAATAGCACCTGGTGGAATTGCACTGGGAAGGAACACTCAGCCTGCTTGGTATACATTAAAGCAGTGTGACATACTAAACGGCTGGCCTGGTGATCACACACTGACCTGCTGCTGTGCTGCACAGAGTCTGACAGCTTTGAGACCAGTCCATACTGCAGTGCACCGCCTTCAGCTCTCTAAGTTCAGCACCGCCTGTCCTCCACGGCAGGAATGTAGACTGAGGGCGAGGCTGAGACTGTAACTCCCAGGGAGAAAGGTGGCCAGTGCAGATGTCGCTGCCATCATCCCCCATGGTTCCAGGATCTTTCTCTCTTCCCAGCCAGAGACCTTTCCTATATCTGCATTAGGCCGCCGGGTGACGGACCGCGGGAGCCGCAGAAGAGGAAAAGGTGGGCGGAACCAGAGCAACACTGACACGGCCTCGCTCTGAGAGTCTCTGTGTGTGTGACATCACTGGTTGTTAGACGCCAGGCGGGGCGGCCCTAGCAACCAGTGATCAGTTGTGGCTGCAACTGGTGTGTGTCCGGGAGCCGCAGCCCAAATGCAGAACACTTCCGCACCTCGGTCTGGTCTGTCTGGTGACCAGATGTCCCAGGCCCTGCAAAGTGGGGACAAAACCGGGGACAAACTTTCTCCGGGGACAGTCTCCTCAGTCCGGGGACTGTCCCCGGAAACCGGGGACGTCTGGTCACCTTAGTGTATAGTACACCCTTAGAGGTTCACTTTAAATATGGTGTCCTTTGGGCACAGTAGCACTGCTCCCTCTCTAAAGGTAATATATTAGTGATGTTTTCCTTGACATAATCTTGGTGTTTTCATGTCCCTTCTCAGGCTCCACCATACAAGCCAACAAGAAAGAAACCTCCTTGTTCGCTGCCCTTACACAAACTTGAGGCCACCAACAATGGCGAAGAGGTAAGTTCCCATCTAAAAGCATAAGAACCTGTGTACATGGTTTTTCTCATCAGAACTACTTCTTTCCCCATACAAGTCAATGGGATTACAAAAGTAGCTTGAAGCAGCTTGATGCAGCTTAGGTCAACTGCAGGTTGGAAGGAGGTCAACTGCAGGTCAGAAGGTGGTCAACTGCAGGTTAAATGAAGATCAAATTCAGGTGAGAAGTCAGTCAACTGAAGGTCAGAAGAAGGTCAATTGCAGGTCAGAAGAAGGTCAACTGCAGGTCAGAAGAAGGTCAATTGCAGGTCAGAAGAAGGTCAACTGCAGGTCAGAAGGAGATTAACCTTAGGGCTCCATTCACACTAATGCGTTTTTTGATGCATTTTGCATTTTGCAGAAATGCATGGGAATTTTTTAACATGGGTTCCTATGGAACATGTTCACATCAATGTATTTATGTCCCACTTCGTTTTTGGAAAGGGTCAGGGACTTTTTTTCATGCAAAATGCAGCGTTATGCATGTAATAGAATTCAATGGACCAGCATCAAAACGCAAGTACAGCATTTTGTTTTTTTTTACTGTATACAGTATAGTTTTTTTACTGTATACAGTATAAAAAAAACTGTAAAAAAAAAAACAAAAACGCAAAACGTGGCAAAAACGCCACAAAAACACCGTAAAAATGCTGGTCAAAAACGTGGCAAGCACCGCAAAAAACACTGCAGAAACGCTCAAAAGCAACATGCATAGATGTGAATCGAGCCTAAAGGAGAAGTACAGCCAAAGCTTGTTTAGCTGTACTTCTCCTGTGGATCACAGGAGTGCAGTTTGTTCCACCCGCATGCCTGGACTGACACCCGACTCAGCCTCTCAGCGAGCCACTGAGAGGCTGAGCCGACCTCTCCTGCCCCCTCCACAGCCCAGTGCTCCAGTGAACATGGGGGTGGGGGCAGAGCAGAGAACCTGTGACTGACAGTCATCAGCTCTCTGCTCAGGGAGCTCTGAGAACTGAGCGATCGGCAGTGTTTGATCGCTCACTTCTCAGTCTTAAAGAGGAAGTAAAGGCAGGGAAAAAAAACACCCTGTAATGCAAAGGCATAATGAGCTAGTATGCATACTAGCTCATTATGAATAACTTACCTGAGAAGCGACCCTAGTTCTTCTCCTTCATCGCCGCCATCTATCCCGGATGGCGGCGATGTGACTGTCTGGAGCCACGATGACATCACTCCCTCGCATGCGCGAGGGAGCCGCCACTAAAGGCATGATCGCCATTAGCAGCGGCATGCTCATTGCGCCTGCGCGCCGCTGCCTACAGAGCATGCGTCGTAGACATCAGTGCAAGTCTTTTGCGAATATCTCCTAAACCGTGTAGGTTTAGGAGATATTTGTTGCACCTACAGGTAAGCCTTAATCTAGGCTTACCTGTAGGTAAAAGTGGTGCCAGAGGGTTTACAACCACTTTAAAGCCGGTGGGGGACAGGGACACCTAGGTAAGTATGATCGCCCCCCCCCCAAAAAAAAAAATCCTATACTTCTCTTTGAAGTCAGAGAGAGGTCAAATTCAAGTCAGAAGGAGGTCAACTTCAGGTCGAAAGAAGGTAGTCAACTGGAGGTCAGAAGGAGCTCAACTTCAGACCAGAAGGAGTTCAACTGCAAGTGAGATGCAACTGTGAGGAAAAGACTGAATTTAGGATAGAAGATCAAATTTAGATCACAAGGAGATCAAGCACTGGTCAGAAGGAGATAAACTTCAGGTAAAAAGGGGATCAACTTCAGGTCTGAAGGAGCTCAAATGCAAGTGAGGTGGAACTGTGAAGGAACTCAGAAGTATCTCAAGGTGATCACGGAAATAAGCTAAATAAACCTGCAAACACGCTGCATTACCCATCTACACCTAAAAAAGGGCAATGGACTTTTCTCCAGTAAGCCAAGACCTTAGTGGTGGACATTATACTATTTCCATTATGCCAACATCTACTGCCGTCACAGTCACTCATGTTAACAGTTCAGTCAGCCAAAAACTAAAGTCTAAATTCCAGCTTGAGTTGAATGAGCTGCTTTTATTTCTTTTGAGGATTTCAGGTGTTTGAGTTGAATTCCTGACTCTGTCCTTGTCCACCTTTAGGTTTTGAGTCTTAAGTTCGTGCCCACCTACAGGCCATGAGCTCTCTGGTTCTAACCCTGCCCTCTGTTACTCTCAGCACGGGAGGCTGCACAGGATCCTGGGAGGCTGCAAACTTATCCAGAAGCACAGTGACAACCACTGATTCAATAATTAAGTAGCCATTCATAATGGTGGTGTTTCCTGGGTTGATTGTTCCTCCCTATGGTTGCCAATTAAAGGTCAGTCCCCTAATACCGATATTTCAGTGTTCGGTGGATGCTGGAGAGTTAAACCACCTGACAGTCTCCTCTATCTGCCAGGGACCCTGTTGGTGAGATGTTTGTGCCAAGTGCTGTGCTTATTATAAGCCGGGGTTCCCACCATGCCTACCATAGATTTTTATTTATCTTATATTATGTAGAATATAACGGGAGAAGACGGAGCACACAAAGGTGGATGAGAACACCCAAAGCTCCCAGGTGGACAGCAACAGAGTTAGAAATTTGCGGCAGAGAATCCAAGAGTTATGACGTATCTCACCAAGCTTCACCTCTATCCAAGCTTAGAGTTAACTGACTCTTAAACAGTGTTCCGTGTAGATCCTAATGGAAGGGGATGGCCTGTGTAGTAGTTGTATACTGATCAATGCTCAGGCGTCTTAAATATTTACACCTTGTGGTTTTCTGTTCTTGCAGAAAGTGTCTCCTCCTCACACACAGATGCCTAAGGTCAAGGTGAAGAGTTCCCCTCTTATTGAGAAGCTCCAGGTGGGTGGAAATTAAAATACTGCTTCTGGCACAAATGTGACAGTAATCCCCGATTCTCACTATTTCACTCGAAGTAGCACGATTTCAAAGCCGCAGGTCAGTATGATTTCAGGTGAGACTTGCCTGACATCTGTGCGACTTCATGCACAGATGTCTATGCAAGTCGCACCTGAAATTGCAAAAAATAGTGCAGGAACCTTTTTTTAAAAAAAAATTGGTGCAGCACCACAAAGTTGGAGTCACTCCAATTTAAATGGTTCCATTGCCGACAATAGGGTGCGACTTGGAACACAAATTGCATGACAGGTCGCACCGATGTGAACGGGGGGCTTAGACATTTAGCCACACTAAGGGCCTGCATTGATGCTTTAGATGAGTTTTGCACTTACATATAAGTCTATAAGAAAGCATAACCTTCTTGAAGCAAGTCAAATGCAGGTCAGAGGCAAGACAACTGTAGGTCAGAAGGAGGTCCACTGCAGGTGAAATGCACCCATCAGTGAATTTTAAATGATCTCAGAAGTGTCTCAAACTAATGTCAAACCGATGCTGTCAACACTAGTTCAAAGCCCATCAACACAGACCCTAAAGCACTATATTGTCATCATCAATCAGGAACGGGAACACCGCCCTTCCTCCATACCTCCAATGTAATGATTACCATGATAATAATATCAATAGCCATTCTCAACCATAGTTCCATGGAACCCTAGGGTTCCCATACCTCCCAACTTTTTGAGATGGGAACGAGGGACACCTATCAGCAAAAGTTTGTAGGCATAGGACACACCCCCTGCCACGCCCACTTAAAGGAGAAATATACATAAAAAGAAGATTAGTTAAAGCCACAAGTGCTTTTTTACCACTACTATTCCTTTTATACTGGCTTATGAAATTTACAAATGCAGCCATTTAGAAATTGGATGAAAGGTTTAGCACTGGGAAACACTTTTTGAAAGATAAAAAGTGCATTTTATATACAACTATTTAGACCAAAATGAGGGACAAATGAGGAGGAAAGAGGGACAGAGGGACTTTTTTTTCCAAATCAGGGACAGTCCCTCGAAATCAGGGACAGTTGGAAGCTATGGGCTCCCCCAAGAGCTTGCTAAGGGTTCATTGATCTGTGGCCGGTGGACCTCCCATATGATGGTGCCTTTATAGTTCTGTGTCCAATGCCACTTGGCAGAGCCAGATACATGACACCAATGATCTTTTTAGCTGTCAGTAAAGGGTGGCATTGTGATCACCAGTGTAAAGGGCGCTGACCACCAATGTAAATTACAATCTTCCCTTTGTCTCCCAATGAATTGATTTTAGCTGGGTATCCCTGAGACCGAAAAATTATTTCAAGGGTTCCCACGGGGAACAAAAGATTGAGAAAGTCTGGTTTACACGCAGGAATAATAGTTCAGATTATTGCATGTTACACAGTATTTGTTTCAAAGAAAATATTTCCTGTTCAGGTATCATTGTATAGTAGTGCCCTCTGGTGGACAAACATGAATATACTCAACTAACAGAAGTATGAAGCCTCATGCACACAGGACGTTTTTGGACGTTTTTACAGCTGCTGTTTTTGGCTTCAGACGTTTTTTTTCTACAGTCAATAAACTCTCCAGCATGTTACCCTATGTTACAGTTATAAAAAATGAAAAATACCGCGCTGAATACCATAAAAAGAAAAAAATATATAAATGAAGCAGCTGCTAAAACCGTGAGATACACACATGTACAAATATATAATTCAATATAGCAGCGCTAAAAAAATAGTGAATGATCAAAGCAGTGAATATGTGTAAACTACAACACACAGAGCACCATAAGGGATAACAATTGATAAACAGTCCATAAAATGCACATCAGTGTAGATTCTTGTGATGAACACCTCTCGAAGACAGTGCACCTCCACCACATAAAATGCGTGCCTACCAAAAAGCAAACTCTATGAGCCTGCGGCTAAATACCCAGACAGGGCCTCTATCCAGAGTGGTGTTGAATATCCACAGCTATTGATTGGGAAGATACTTGGACTAAGCACCAAACGACAAGGGAGACTCGAAACGTCAAACCACCAGGGGAATACACAAAAAACAGGGGAATAGGTCAGGCGTTACCCAGAAATGTAAAAAGACTCTCCATAGTGTAAAACGTACCAAAAGGATTTATTATAACTTAAAAATTGCACTTACAGAATGATGATTAAAAACTATCAAGAAAACAGCCGGCCGGCTTGCGAACACCCGTCCACTGAGTACAGCGCGATGACGTCAACATGTCAAACCTCCCTATGCGCGTTTCGTCACAATCTGACGTTGTCTCAGGGAATGTTATCCTATGTGTTCATGCACACATGGCTGTTCTCATCTGTTTTTTGGCCTGGGGCTTTTTTTGGCTGTAAACCCCCCCCCCCCCAAAACTAGTGGGTTCTGACTGGAGTTTTTCAGCTGTAAAAACGCTCTAACGTCAAAAAAACCCAGATAAACCCTCAAAAACGTTTTTGATCCCATTGATTTAAAAAAAAAAATTGCTGAAAAACTCACTGCAAAGCCACTGGCGTTTTTATAACATTATTATAATGACCAGTGTGCATGAGGCCTTATTATTATTATTAAATGATTTATATAGCGCCTACAGTTTGGGCAACGCTTCACAACATGAGGGCAGACAGTACAGTTATAATACAATTCAATACATGAGGAATCAGAGGGCCCTGCTCCTTAGAGCTTACAATCTATCAATAGATTCAAAAGGTAATAGCTGTGGGGGATGAGCTGATGCATAAAATCAGAGAACAGTTGTTAGGTGTGGGTAGGGTAGGCTTCTCAGAAGAGGAGGGTTTTCAGGGATCGTCTAAAAGCAAACAGAGTAGGAGATAATCGGACAGATTGGGGTAGTGAGTTCCATAGGATGAGAGAGGCTCTGGAAAAGTCCTGGAGGCAAGCATGGGAGGAGGTGATGAGGAAGCTAGAGAGCAGGAGGTCTTGGGAAGTAATACATTTTTACAAAGTAGCGCCACTAGCCTAATTATCTTTGCAGTAACGAGGAACTTCACAGTTTAAAAAAAAAAATACAAATACTTTAGCTATCGACAGACACCGGCCCGTGGAGTCCAGCGTTGTCTTCACTGGAGCTGATTTTTCACCAGGCTTTGGCTCTCTGGCACTGCCATCTTGGATATGACAACCTTTGTGCAAGGTAGACTGATCCTGCAGCCTCCTGGGATATGCGACTTGTCCCAGGAGGTTGAGGGGGGGATAAGGGAGGGCAAGCTAATGTAATTCTTGTGAACAATGATAAATAACTCTATAATACTAAGATATAACATGATGACATGAAAAAAAAAAAAACGTGAATTGCAGCTGCTGTACACAAAGTGCTAATCACTAAAAACAATAAAGTATAATTACAGAGCTTACAAATAATGACAAAATTTAACAAAAAGTGTATAATAACTATGTACTGCCAATAAAGTCCAGAATAAAGTGGTATTGTGCTCCAATCTTCATAAAAAGTGCTGAAATGCTCCAAACTTCACTCTGTGGTGTGACCCCCCCCCTCTTTAATCTGGTGATGGGCAATGGATGACACAGTGCAATAGGGATTTCCCCCCAACGTGATTCACCAGGACTCAAGATGTTCACCAAAATCAGAACAAAAAAGGGGACCAATAGTGAAGTATTGCAAAGTTGGATGATTCATTGCGCATAAAATGTTGTACTTGCAGGACACCAATAAAATCAGGCATGTAGAAATCAAGTAATCTAATCTGGGAACGCCGTAGCCAGAGTGCGTTCCACCGCAACCGGAAGTGACATCGTTCAGACTCCGGACCGGAAATTACCCCAACGCGTTTCGTCACTTCCGGTCCGGAGTCCGAACGACGTCACTTCCGGTTGCGGAGGAACGCACTCTGGCTACGGCGTTCCCAGATTAGATTACTTTCACTTTATCCTGGACTTTTTTGGGACTTCATTGGCAGTACATAGTTATCATACACTTTTTGGATTTTTTTTTTTACGTTACTCGTAAACCAAGGTTCCACTGTAGTTCTAAACAGGAGGGGAGGACAAAAGAAGATACCAAAATCACATTAGTAAACAAGTTACAGTGACTCAAAACTGCCACTAGATGTCAGCATGCTACAAACAAATGATCACCTCAAGCGGTTCAATATAAGTCATACAAAAATACATGAAAGAGGGGCAGAACATTGGCTATAAATCAAATTTTCTTATTGGGAGAGATCAGTTGGAAACAAAAATGATCATCTATAGGCATGTGCAGAACGAAAAAAATTGTTTTGTTTTGATACGTTATTTAAATAAATTTGTTTAGTTGAATTTGTTTCATTCGTTTAATTCATTTTTGGAATTCGTTTCGTTTATTCGTTTTCGAATCAATTCAAATTTTTTCGAATTCGGATGGATTCAAAAAGTTTACGAATCAACTTCAAATAGTTTTGAATGCAAATAGTTTTCGAATTTGAAAATTTTTTCGTCCATTACCTTTTTTTTTTCTATTTATATGCAATAAACTTTATTGTGAAAAAAAAAATAGTTTTCAAATTCAAATAATTTTCCAATTTCTAAAGAAAAGAAAATAGAATAGAAAATAAAGGAATAGAATAGAAAAGAAAAATTCTATTTTATTTTCTTATTATACTATTCTATTTTATTCTCTTTGGAAATTGGAAAACTATTCGAATTAGAAAAACATTCGAAAACTATTCAAAAACAATTAGAATTTCGTCCGAATTTTTTATTTCCGTTATTTCGGATTTGTTTAAATTCGGTACTATTCTAATTCGGAAATTCGGATACATCCATCATTAGTGGCCACTGAGGGTATATTTTACATTAGGGAGATGCATTATCCGCTGTATATATGCGTCTATTGGTCTAACACTGAGCATATTTCTTCTTCATTTTCCAGGGTAACTTGGCCTTCGCTCCAGCGCATTTCCTCCCAGGTGCATCGCCGAAGAGCCCCGGTCTCAAAATCATGGCGTCTCCGTTTACCAGCCCCCCCTCAACACCCAGCAGTCCGAGCTTTCAGGCGCGTGCCAGCGAGGTGGAGGAGACCCCTGTCAGCTTTGAGCAGCCACCAGAGGGCGCCCCTCTCCAAAGTTACACTAAGGTTACTCTCTCCTTACATTCATGGATCCTGAATTTACCAAATAACAGTTTGTAATTTAAGCATAACAGGCAGCCGGGGGTAATCCACAGACGTCACCAACTGTTCACTGATGGGTTTAACAGGCATTCCTCGAGGCCGTGCTTCCCCCACTATAAAAGGTTTAACAAGCTTGTAAAATAGATCTTCTTTCCAGGGCGTCATGTATTAGCCTTGTGCTGTATGTCTCCAGAACAATGAAAAGTCAGTCTCTGGTTAGGGACGAGGAGTAGGGATGAGAAAATTTCAAAGTAATCATTTCTCCAAAATTCTGGTGAAAAAATGGGGAGATTTTGTTGAAATGTTACTATTTTGGCTAAATGCGTTGGAATCAATCGGGTAGGTGAAGTTAAGGTGGTTTTTAAAGCAGAATTCTAATAAAAAATAACAAGCTAATGATGAACAGGCCTTTCAAAAAATAAAAGGGTATCTGAAACAGAAACAGTACCTAAAATTTTCTTCCAGCCGGGGTCTGAATTTCAAGTTTATGCTATCAGAGTGCCCCTTTACATCAGAGTGCCCCTCTACATCAGGTGTCTCAGTCAGAGTGCCCCCTAACAACAGGTGTCCTCATCAGAGGGCCCCTTTTCATCAGGTGTCCCCATTTAGAGGGCCCCTTTAGGTGTGCCCATCAGAGTGCCCATTTACATCAAGTCTTCCCATCAGAGTGCCCCTTTACATCAGGTGCGTTTATCAGAGGGCCCCTTTTCATCAAGTGTCCCCATCAGAGTGCCCCTTTACATCAGGTGTCCCTAACAGAGGGCCCCTTTTAGGTGTGCCCATCATAGTGCCCTTTACATCAAGTGTCCCCATCAGAGTGCTCCTTTACATCAGGTGTCCCTTTACATCAGGTGTCCCCATCAGACTGCCACTTTACATCAGGTGTCCCTATCAGAGGGTCCCTTTTAGGTGTGCCCATCAGCGTTCCCCCTTACATCATGTGTCCCCATCAGAGTGCTCCCATCAGAGTGACCATTTACATCAAGTGTTCCCATCAGAGAGCCCCCTTACATCATGTGTCCCCATCAGAGTGCTCCCATAAGTGTGCCCTTTACATCAGTTGTCCCCATCAGAGAGCCCCCTTACATCATGTGTCCCCATCAGAGTGCTCCCATCAGAGTGACCATTTACATCAAGTGTTCTCATCAGAGTGCCCATTTACATCAAGTGTTCCCATCAGAGTGCCCCTTTACATCAGGTGCGTTTATCAGAGGGCCCCTTTTCATCAAGTGTCCCCATCAGAGTGCCCCTTTACATCAGGTGTCCCTAACAGAGGGCCCCTTTTAGGTGTGCCCATCATAGTGCCCTTTACATCAAGTGTCCCCATCAGAGTGCCCCTTTACATCAGGTGTCCCTTTACATCAGGTGTCCCCATCAGACTGCCACTTTACATCAGGTGTCCCTATCAGAGGGCCCCTTTTAGGTGTGCCCATCAGCGTTCCCCCTTACATCATGTGTCCCCATCAGAATGCCCTTTACATCAGGTGTCCCCATCAGAGAGCCCCCTTACATTAGTGTCCCCATCAGAGAGCCCCCTTACATCATGTGTCCCCATCAGAGGACCCCTTTTAGGTGTGCCCATCAGAGTGCCCCCTTACATTAGGTGTCCCCTTTAGAGTGCCCCCTTACATCAGGTGTCCCCATCAGAGTGCTCCTTTACATCAGGTGTCCCCATCAGAGTGCCCTCTTACATCATGTGTCCCCATCATAGTGCCCCCATCAGAGTGCACTTTACACCTGGTGTCCCCATCAGAGTGCCCCCTTACATCATGTGTCCCCATCAAGAGTGCCCCCTTACATCAGGTTTTCCCGTCAGAGTGCCCCCTTACATCAGGTATCCCTATCAGAGGGCCTTTTTTAGGTGTGCCCATTAGAGTTCCCCCTTACATCATGTGTCCCTATCAGAGGATCTATTTTAGGTGTGCCCATTAGAGTGCCCCCTTACATCAGGTGTCCCCATCAGAGTTCCGTTTAAATCAGGTGTCCCCATCAGAGGCCCCCTTTTCGGTGTGCCCATCAGAGTGCCCCCTTACATCATGTGTGTGCTAGAATTTCAGTGACTGAAATTTGGGATGTGTATGGCAGTAGGTCTGTTGTAGGTTTTTCAATTCGGTTCATTGAGGGACACTTTGATCTCTGACCTTTGGGTTATAGTGCCACATTCAGGAGTAAGATACCAAGCAGAAAAAACAAAAACCACAGTCTATTGGTGGTCCGTGATATGGTAAACCCCCCAATGGGGTCGCAGACATAAATAGAAAAACAGACATACTGTTGAAGCTGAAGTTTAGTTAAAAAACTTATATTACTTACCTGTAGTGAGGTATGTCCCACAATGGACAGGCTGCTGGATTCTGTAGAAATCTTCACTGCAAGACTGCCCTGTCCTCTTCCTGCTGCCAAACTTCTAGCGTTGTAAGGGTTAACATCTTCAGGTCTCCAGGCTCAGCTGTACTAAAGATGGATACGCCCCTTCTGCCTTCTCCTCCTATTAGATAAGTTCTTTCGCTGATTGCCTGTAACACAATCTGTGAATGGGGGCGAGCCTGATCAGTCAAATGATTCTCTCCTCCATTCACAGATTGTGTTACAACCAATAAGGAACTCTTCTCATTGGAGGAGAGGGCAGCAGGGGGCGTGTCCCCATTACATCATCTTTAGTAAAGCTGAGCCTGGAGACCTGAAGCTATTAACCCCCACAGCACTGGACCTTCAGCAGCAGAAAAAAGGACAGGGCAGCCCTGCAGGGAAGTTCAGCAGCAGGAAGAGGACAGGGCAGCCCTGCAGGGAAGTTCAGCAGCAGGAAGAGGACAGGGCAATGAAGCTGAAGTTAGCTCCTTATTCGGCCAGCTTATTATTCAGGTTGGATCTTTATTCACAAAAGTGATTATTTACTAAACAATCATCTGCAACGTTTATAATAAAATTGTGAACTTTTCACAACAATTCTGTCTCCCTAACTGCCATGTATTTAAAGGGGTAATTCTGAATAAATAACTTTTTCTATATGAAAACCCTCTTGGCTCACCCAAATTCCACTTGTTTTATACTCATTGGGCAATACTGTTTTCTATTTTTTATTCCATTAAATAATCAGAAATGCACTTACATTTGCTCAGTATAGCGCCGCTCCTGATGACGTCATACTGACGAAACGCGTAGTGGGGAGCTTCTAGCATCGTTTTATCGCTTCCTGCCGGGTCCGTGGAATGCACAAACATCCCGGACTTCCTGGTTGTTGTGCTTACCATATAATGAGCAAACGTAAGTGCATTTCTAAACGTTTAAAGGAATAAAAAATGGAAAACG
This sequence comes from Lithobates clamitans, assembly GCA_037952925.1. NCBI lineage: Eukaryota > Metazoa > Chordata > Amphibia > Anura > Ranidae > Lithobates > Lithobates clamitans. The sequence continues at coordinate 226,165 of JBBGZY010002243.1, forward strand.
GTATTGGGATATCATTTTTCTTCACATATGACTGAGGAGAAGCACTTTCCTTTACCTATTTTTATCTAATTTAAGCACACACCCATACACACTTTAGAAGAGCAGCGCCATACCCACTACCTCTTTAATTCTCTCATTAAAAAAAAAATAATAATAAAAAAAATATATATATATATATATATATATATATATACATATAAATATATACATATATATAGATATAGATACATATATATAATGTTTGGGGGTTCTAAGAAATTTTCGAGCAAAAAGTACTAATTTTTACATGTAAAAAAAAGTGTTACAAAAAGGCCTGGTCTTCAAGTGGCTAGAGTTAAGCCAAGTACACACACCGCCAAATATCAACCGAGCCGTCATTCGACCCGTGTGTACGGCAGCTGGTGCAACAGAAGCTGGCTTCTGTCGAAGGCTCATGACCGAAAAAGGTCTGCTGACTGTCTCCCGATCGGCCATTGGCTAAGAGCGCTGACTGGGGGTGTTCTGGCAGCGGGACCGCCCCCCCTGTCACAACACAATAGAACAGCAACATCGGATTGTTAGTACAGCGGCTCCAACCTGGGCTGTCAGGGGTTTTTTTTTCGTTCAAGCCGCTGGGTTGAACGAAAAAAAAACCTGGTAGTGTGTACGAGGCTTTAGCTTTTTACATGACTCTACATTGCTAATGTTGTGTCATGTATATCTCTCATCCAGGTTCGTACCAGAGGCTCCTTAAAGAGAAGACCCCCAAGTCGAAGGTTTCGAAAATCCCAGAGTGATATGGACTTTGATATCGACATTGCGAGCACCACGCCTAAAGAAAACGGGGATAAGGTGGAAAAGGAGGGCACAGGGAGTCTAAAGGATAAAGATGAGACCCAACAGACAAAGTCAGCATGCGGGACAGACACGGCGTCGCATGACCCGGAAGAGAAGTCATCTGAGAGCCCCCAGGACAACCCAGAAAAGACAGAGAAAGAGACACAGAATAAGGAGGGATCGGCCATCACGGCGGAGGAGAACCCCGGCAAAGAGGAGGCCACATTGGACACAAACGTCACAGACTCAACAATCACTAAAGAGGAAACAGAGAACACGGAGGACAGCAATGACAAGCCATGCAATGGACAAGAGAAGGACGAGAGCAGCGAGCCTAACAGATCGGATTGTGATGTGAGTAGAAATCTTAATTAGGGCCTGTCAGACGGGATGCCTAAACTCCAGTTTGAACCTGACTACTCTTTTGTTTAAAGCTTACTTTGTTGCTGACTTGGACTGCCTGACAACCGTCTGCTTGCCGCTTAACGAGACCCCTGCTTGTACCTGTCTACCCTCTGCCTGCCGTCTGCCAAGTTCCCTGCTTGTACCTGACAACCCTCTGCTTGCCACCTGCCAAACCCCCCCTGCTTGTACCTGAAAACCCTCTGCTTGCTACCTGCCAAGACCCCTGGGTTCACTTGACTACCCTCTGCTTGTTGCCTGCCAAGACCTTTGCTTGTACCCAGCTACCTTCTGTTTACCACCTGCCAAGACCCCCTGCTTGTACCTGACTACTGCCTGCTTGCCACCTGCCAAGACACCTGGTTGTGCTTGACTACCCTCTGCTTGCCGCCTGCCATGACCCTTGCTTGTACCCAGCTACCTTCTGTTTGCCACCTGCTAAGACCCCCTACTTGTACCTGACAACCCTCTGCTTGCCACCTGCCAAAACCCCCTGCTTGTAACTGAATACCCTCTGCTTGCTACCTGCCAAGACCCCCTGCTTGTACCTGACTACCCTCTGCTTGATACCTGCTAAGACCCCTGGTTGTACTTGACTACTCTCTGCTTGTCGCTTGCCATGACCTCCTGCTTGAACCTGACTACCCTCTGTTTGTCACATGCCAAGACCCATGGTTGTACTTGACTACTCTCTGCTTGCTGCCTGCCATGACCTCCTGCTTGAACCTGACTACTCTCTGTTTGTCACATGCCAAGACCCCTGGTTGTACTTAACTACCCTCTGCTTGCTGCCTGCAAAGACCCTTGCCTATACCTGACTACCCTCTGTTTGCCGCCTGCTAAGGCTCCTGCTTGTACTTGTCTACACTTCGGTTGCTGTCTGCCAAGACCTCTGATTGTACCTGACTACCCTGTGCTTGCCGTCTGCCAAAACCCCTGTTTCTACCTACCAACCCTTCACTTGCCGTCTGCCAACACCCCTGCTTAAACTTGGCTACCCTCTGCTTGTTGTCTGCCAATACTCCTGCTTACACCTGACTACCCTTTGCTTGCCCTCTGTCAAGACCCCTACTTGTGCCAGACTACTTTCTGCTAGCTGCCTGCCAAGATCGCTGCTTGTAAATGACTACCCTCTGTTGCCGTATACCAAGATCTCTGCTTGTATCCGACTACATTCTGCTTGCTGCCTGTCAAGACCTCTGCTTGTACCTGAGTACCTCAGCTTGTCGTCTGCTAATATCCCTGCTTACTCCTGACTACCCTCTGCTTGCCCCCTGTCAAGACCTTTGCTTGTATCTGACTACTTTCTGCCATCCTCCTTTCAGAACCACTGCTGACTACCTTTTTGCTTGCTGCCTGCTAAGACCCCTGCTTGTACCCAACTACCTTTTTTGCTAGCCACTTGCCTCGAACCCTGCTTGGATTTGAGTACTCTCTAGTCTCTCACCTCATCCATTGTCCCTGCACCAATGTCTCTCCATATAATCCACCCCCTGGTGGCACAATCCCGGGAGGGCCATTACCTGGTGCCAGTTTGCTGCAAAGAAAACCGGGGGGGGCCACTAGGATCAACAGGTGAAAAAAAAAAGAGAAACAGACAGAAAATTAATGCAATATATTACATTTTTGTTTTTCAGTTTAGGGGAACTTTATGTGGTTTTCGTAGCCCAGAAGCCATATTGGGTTTTGACCTTAGTAATTCCTGGAGAGTTGTTTTACTGAATTTCTATTGTTATGTCTTTCTTTAGGATAAACCGGAAAAATGATGAAACGGGACCAATGCAGAAGTAGAACAAGCCTTGATGGGACACTCAGTAGATCGACATCCTCAGGATTCGTCATGGGCTCAGATCTGGCCACAAACTCACCATCCCGAGGCGACGCACTTTTCCTAACGCAGTTCGGTCAGCGTCGTTGTGTCCCAGAGAACTTCTTCAGGCATGTCCAGACAATCGAGTTAATGTGCAGGGTTATGACGTACACACAGTGTATGCACTTTGTACAGAATATTAGTCCACTTAAATTTTAGTTTAAAACAAATAAATACGCCCCAGGTGTGCAAAGTCTTGCAGCTCATTTTCTTGGGAAAGTAGCCACAACCTGAGTAGAAAAGCCTATCACCTGCCAGCAGCTGCAAGGTGGGACCTGTACTCTGTGTGTGGAAGCAGGGGTCTCTGTGCAGAGGTCTGACATGCCATGCAAGGGTCAGCATGAGCTTTGCTGATTGCAGGGCTATAGCTCTGACTCAGTAGGGGGTGGAGATCATTAATGCATATGAGGTATACTGAAAATACCAAATACCGCATAAGCGGCTTATCCAGCCACAGCAAGGCACAAAGGATATATATATATATATATATATATATATATATATATATATACCCTGTTTCCCCTAAAATAAGACCTAGCGTGATTGTCGGCGATGGCTTCAATATAAGCCCTACCCCCCAAATAAGCCCTAGTTAAAGTCCTTGTAGGTCTTATTTTCAGGGTAGGGCTTATTTTCGGGGAAACAGGGTAGGGCTTATTTGGAGGGTAGGGCTTATATTGCAGCCATCACCGACAATCACGCTAGGTCTTATTTTAGGAGAAACAGGGTTTATATAAAAAAAAGTGATTATAAGGTGCAATGTGTAAATAATATACTATATGTATACCATTAGAATAAGAGTAGCGGTGATTAAACTACTAACTGTATATATAATGAATGAAAAATTATTTATATAATCTGAAATTTACCGTGTAAAAAATATATAAATAATATCACAGTGATAAGTGCAAAAAATACAACAAAGTGCCAAGTGCCACACAATGAGTGTGAATACCAAATCCAAGATGTGACACGTGGTTATTAAAGTCCAATTTATGAAAGAAATGCACATAAAGTCCATAAAAACAGTTCATAAAAAATCCAATGTGCGTGCATTAATCTTAGTGCTCAGAATTCCATGCTCAAGTGACATCCAGTGACCCCCCGGGAACAGCTGCTCACCTCAGAGCCTGCGACTCAGCTGTGAGACTGAGTCTAAACACGCTTATGAGCCATCCCACGGCTCAGTGATGGAATCCAGATACACAGTTTTCAGCAGCAGCTCCACAGTTAGGAATAAAGGAAAAGAAAAACTGGATAGTGTGATATCATTTATAAATGTTTATTAGAATAAAAGCTCCCCACATTAGGGTACTCACATTTGCAAAGTGCGTGAGGGCACCAATCTGATAACAGTCTCCAAAGTTTGCCTGTCAGGAGGGATAAGCTGTGCATCGCATCTCAGTGGGGTGAAAGGCTCCGTGCTCCGTCCTGGCCCCTCCCCTACGCGTGTTCGACACAGGGTCAGGTGTCTTCATCAGGGGGATGTGTCAGATCTCTGCAGAGAGACCACTGCTTCCACACCGAAAGCCAGGGTCCTTCTCAGCAGCATGTTGGCAAGGGACAGGCTTTTCTACTTATGCTGTGGCTGGTTTATAAAGAAAATGTGCTGTAAGACTTTGTATACTTTTTTTTTTTTTTGATGCACCTGGGATGTATTTGGCTGATTTAAACTCAAGGTTTATTTGGGCTTTAAGAGTCCTGAAATATGAGCTGGAAAGTCCAATTTGTTGCTCGGGTTAAACACAGACAGTTCCACTTTCAGGCACGTTGATAAGTGAGGTTTAGCTTTAAGCAGCACACCGGCAGGAAGATTGCAAGGCATGCTGGGAGTCCAGATTCCCTTGTGCTGCGTGGTCTTTTCTGGAGAGTGTCACCCCCCTGTGGCGTAAACTACCTGTGTTCTTTCTTTTTATGTTTTTTTTTTTTTTTTTTTGTATTTTGTTTTTATTAAAGTTTTAAGTGACACGACAGACAATATTAGATTTCATTTTAAAGAAGAACTCTAGCGACGAACAAATATTACCCGGTTATGTCCTCTTGCTGTTTATGCTTTTGAATTGAATGCCGCATCCGTAATTCACACTGAATGTTACAGATCAGTTCCTGTAGCTTGGGGCAAGTTTAAAATAAAGGCATTCTTTGGATGGGGTGGAGTTGGATAAAATTGCATTTTTGTGTGTGTTAGCATTTGGAACCTACAAAAGAATGCTTCCAGCTACAGGGATGACATTAATACACCATCATTTTTTTATTTTTGTTCATCGGGTATCAAATAATATTTTTCCAATTTACGGAAACCACTCAGGACACCAATATAAATACCTGCTTGTGACATATTTTAGGAAAACTAAAAAAAGGAAAAAAAAAACAAAAACAAGATAATCTTTTGAGAGCCAGGGCCTGGACTCCATCTAACCCCCCTAAATATAAATATATATATATATATATATAAATAATAAAATATATATATATATATATATATATATATATAAATAATAAAATATATATATATATATATATATATATATATATATATACACACACACACTGTATATATACAAACACAGTGTGTATGTGTATATATATATATATATATATATATATATATATATATACACATTTTTTTAATTTTATTTTTAATATATATGTGTATGTCTGTATCACAAGAGTATCAGGGTCTTCTTCTTCTTCCTCCATCATCGGTGAGCATCCCTTTATGCTGCAGAGGATCACATTATAATAATAGTAGTAATAATATTTGGGGGCCATTATATCACTAATACCAATGATTTGGGGGAGGGGGGGGGCTTTCTCTCCTGGGGGCCACTATCTCACTAATACCAAAGGTTTGCAGGGCTATTTTTTCTTGGATTCACCATCCTACCAACTCCAATGGATTGAGGGGGCTATTCTCTCCTGGGGGGGGGGGGGGGGGTTGTGTCAAAAACACCACGGACACCAATGATATGGGGGCTATTCTCCCTTTTCTAATACATCTAAATACATAATTTGAATATCTATTCTTTTACTGTATCCAATGGGGGCACGTATTAGGGAGATTCACCCTCTCCTGGTGACCATTATCACCGAAAGTAAAATAAAATCCTAAATTCTGGGTTGTCACCAGAACAGAAATTTAGGGGAAATCTTCCAATGAAGGACACTGGTTCTAGAAACAACCAGGGATTCCCTCACTTTGTAGGGATTTCCTCTCACTTCCTGCTTTGGCTGTGGGACAGGAAGTGAAGGGAAATCTCCCCAATGGGGATCCTGATGGGTTATAACCCTCCCTTACTCTATCCAAAATGAAAAAGAAAAAGTTTTGCTTTTAGTTCCGCTTTAATAGCATTTTGTTCATGTAGAAACACATCCAGCTTTTTTTGGAACAAAAGCTAGAACTAGGCCCTGAAGAAGACTACCCCTAATGTTCACTGCTTTTACCAGTAGCGTAAATATCAGGGTCCTAAAGGTCACAATTGCGACCGGGCCCTGGCGTTCTGCCACAGTGGGGGGGCCCCAAGACAGCAGGAAAGGGGCTCGCTGCAGAGCATGTGAAAGGGACCTGCTGTAGGACCGTAAGAAAGGGTCCTACAAGAAGAGTAAAGGGACCTGGGTCCAGAGGGAAGGACCCTGGGGCCAGAGGAAAGGGTCCCGGGTCCAAAGGAAAGGCCCCTGGGAAGAGGGGCATGGGCCCCAAGAGCAGTGGCAAGGGCCCTGGAACCGGTGGAAAGGGCCCCAGGATGGGATCAGAGGGGCTCTTCATGGTTTCTTGCAGTGGAGCCCTGAAGGTTCTAGTTACGTCTCTGGCTCTTCCTGTCCTTGTAGCAGAATCCAGACCACTGTTTTGTGCGATTTTGAATATAATCCAAGTTTATTGGATGTATAGAGGTGGGACTTACCATCAGTAAAGAGAAAAGTGCTAGATTATTTTATATTTCAAGCAAATTTTTATAATATTTTGCTCATCTATGAAAAGTAGCTGAGTCACATATGACGTACCCTCTTGTACATTTCCAGAAGACAGTCTCATTGCTTAGCCATAACAAGCAAGATAACGCAGAGTCCCCCGGAGTCATTCTTTTCTTGTTCCCACATCACAATCTATACCCCACGTCTACACATTATTCTTTATTAACCTCTTGCTGTCCAAGTAACACATACACTATATTACCAAAAGTATTGGGAAACCTGCCTTTACATGCACATGAACTTTAATGGCATCCCAGTCTTAGTCCGTAGGGTTCAATATTGAGTTGGCCCACCCTTTGCAGCTATAACAGCTTCAACTCTTCTGGGAAGGCTGTCCACAAGGTTTAGGAGTGTGTCTAGGGGAATGTTTGGGCCATCCCCAAACTGTTCCCACAAAGTTGGGAGCATGAAATTGTCCAACATGTCTTGGTTCCCTTCACTGGAACTAAGGGGCCAAGCCCAACCCCTGAAAAACAACCCCACACCATAACCTCCCTCCACCAAATGAGTCCTGACCTCAACCCGATAGAACACCTTTGGGGTGAATTAGAGCGGACACTGCGAGCCAGGCCTTCTCATCCAACATCAGTGCCTGACCTCACAAATGGGCTTCTGGAAGAATGGTCAAACATTCCCATAGACACACTCCTAAACCTTGTGGACGGCCTTCCCAGAAGAGTTGAAGCTGTTATAGATGCAAAGGGTGGGCCAGCTCAATATTGAACCCTACGGACTAAGACTGGGATGCCATTAAAGGGCACTCCCAGCATAGAGACCGAGCAGTCAAAGACAGTTCTCGGTCCCCACTTTCGATCGGTAGCCGGCGGGACCGGCTCCTGACCATGTGACCACTGTGACAACCAATCACTGTAATCACATGATCACCAATCTTTCCCGCCCACTGGGCGTACAGACCCTATTAAAGAGATGTCGGGGCTGGGCACGAGCCGCGCTGTGCGTTGTGAATGACCGGGCAATCTTCTGGTACCTGTGATGTGTCCCAGAAGATTGCAGGGAGGGAGTGGGGATCTTCTGCACGGCACCAGGAGAGGAAGTGGGAGCTGGGTACCTGTGAAAACTAGGTAATTGCTCCCCCCCTCCCAAAAAAATGACATGCCAAATGTGGCATGTCAGGGGGTCACAAGTACTTAAAGCGGAAGTTCTATTTTTGGGTGGAACTCCACTTTAAGGTTTGACAAGTTGGGTATCTATTTACTCGGCGCAATGTTGTCTTTTATATTTTACAAAAAATGTAGTAATTTATTCTGTTTGTATGCCCTAAATTTAACTAAGTGTAAGTGTATTTTTTACTGAAATTTTGCGTTTCCTAGACCTTTGCGGTAATATCGTGTGAAATCCAAAAATTTGGAACTACCACCATTTTATTCTCTAGGGTGTCTGATTTCAAAAAATCTATAATGTTTTGGGGTTTTTATGTAATCTTCGGCCTAAAATTATTTTTTAAGTGTACAAAAAGGCTCAGGCTTTGTAGGGGGCAAGACGTCTTTCCGTACCGGAGTCCGTACCTCTTTAAATACAAAATCTTGACATGTGTGTGTGTGTGTGTATATATATATATATATATATATGTATATATATATATATATATATTTTTTTTTTTTTTTTTTTATGTAAATATATATATAGTGTCTTGAAAAAGTATTCATACCCCTTGAAATTTTCCACATTTTGTCTTGTTACAACCAAAAATGTAAATGTATTTTATTGGGATTTTATTTGATAAACCAACACAAAGTGACACATAATTGTGAAGTGGAAGGAAAACAATAAATGGTTTTCAACATTTTTTACAAATAAATATGTGAAAAGTGTGGAGTGCATTTGTATGGCGCCCCCCGGAGTCAATACTTTGTAGAACCTCCTTTCACTGCAATTACAGCTGCAAGTCTTTTTGGGGATGTCTCTACCAGCTTTGCACATCTAGAGAGTGAACATTTTGCCCGTTCTTTGCAAAATAGTTCAAGCTCTGTCAGATTGGATGGAGAGTGTCTGAACAGCAATTTTCAAGTCTTGCCACAGATTCTCAATTGGATTTAGGTCTGGACTTTGACTGGGCCATTCTAACACATGAATATGCTTTGATCTAAACCATTCCATTGTAGCTCTGGCTGGATGTTTAGGGCCGTTGTCCTGCTGGAAGGTGAACCTCCACCTCAGTCTCAAGTCTTTTGCAGCCTCTAACAGGTTTTCTTCTAAGATTGTCCTGTATTTGGCTCCATCCATCTTCCCATCAACTCTGACCAGCTTCCCTGTCCCTGCTGAAGAAAAGCATCCCCACATCATGATGCTGCCACCACCATGTTTCACGGTGGGTATGGTGTGTTCAGGGTGATGTGCAGTGTTAGTTTTCCACCACACATAACGTTTTACTTTTAGGCCAAAAAGTTTATTTTGGTCTCATCTGACCAGAGCACCTTCTTCCATATGTTTGTCCCCCACATGGCTTCCCAAACAAGACTTCTTATGGCTTTTTCTTTCAACAATGACTTTCTTCTTCCCGCTCTTCAATAAAGGTCAGATTTGTGGAGAGCACGACTAATAGTTGTCCTGTGGACAGATTCTCCCACCTGAGCTGTGGATCTCTGCAACTCCTCCAGAGTTACCATGGACCTCTTGGCTGCTTCTCTGATGAATGTTCTCCTTGCCCGGCCGGTCAGTTTAGGTGGACGGCCATGTCTTGGTAGGTTTGCGGTTGTGCCATACTATTTACATTATCCAATGATGGATTGAACAGTGCTCCGTGAGATGTTCAAAGCTTGCCATATCTTTTTATAACCTAACCCTGCTTTGAACTTCTCCACAACTTTATCCCTGACCTGTCTGGTGTGTTCCTTGGCCTTCATGATGCTGTTTGCTCACTAAGGTTCTCTAACAAACCTCTGAAGGCTTCACAGAACAGCTGTATTTATACTGAGATTAAATTACACACAGGTGGACATTATTTACTAATTACGTGACTTCTGAAGGCAATTGGTTCCACTAGATTTTAGTTAGGGGTATCAGATTAAAAGGGGGCTGAATACAAATGCCCCCCACACTTTTCACATATTTATTTGTAAAAAAAAATGTTGAAAACCATTTATCATTTTCCTTCCACTTCACAATTATGTGCCACTTTGTGTTGGTCTATCACATAAAATCCCAATAAAATACATTAATGTTTTTGGTTGCAACAAGAGAAAATGTGGAAAATTCCAAGGGGTGTGATTACTTTTTCAAGGCACTGTATATACAAAGGGTCCTCTAAAAAGTTTCCGCACTTTTTTATTTTCAAATGAGTTTAAAAAAAAAAAAGTGTGGAAATATTTTGAAGAGCCTGTGTGTGTGTGTTTATATATATATATATAAAATATATATACACACATATATATAAAGATATATTATATTATATATGTATATATATATATATATATATATATATATATATATATATATATATATTTATTTATATACAGTATAATATATATTATACTGTATACATATATATTATATATATATATATATATATGTATATATTATATATATATATATATATGTATATATTATATATATATATATATATATATATATGTATATATATATATATATATATATATATATGTATATATATATATATATATATGATACAGTATATTTGTATAGTTAACCACCTTAGTTCCGGTTTGCTGGAGTTCTCCTTTAAGCCTAACTGCTGACGCCATCATAGCCATGTCTTGATGTCAGGGAGTCATTCTTTTTCGGAATGTAATGTGCACTATTGCTGTCATAATGCTGTAACCTTTCTTGTACCTCCATCGCCACCTGCTGGCTAACAGCCCAGCGATCATGTGATCTCTCATCGACGGCCACATGGGAGAGGTCAGGTGTCTTCGGCTGCTGCTAACTGGACCCCAACCTTTAGCCGACAGGAGCATGCGAGGGGCGCCGTTTGCTACATGGTGCTTATAGATCAATGGATGCGTGTGCCACAACTTAAAGGGAATCTATACTATTTTTATTATTATTTTTTTTTTTTTTAGATACATATAATGTGATTGGCTTGGTGTAAATATTTTCAAGTTTGTTGATGTTTAAAAAAAAAAAAAAAAAACTTCTTTCTGTGTGTAATTATTAAAGAATATATTGTATTTCTATGTATAGTTTGTAATTATATACAGGTATGTACCTGGGACGCAGCCATATTGGTTCATTACATATGCAGCCTCTGCTTCCTTCTCAATAGCACTGCTCAGTGACTATTCTTGTCACTCAATGTAAGTCTATCATTCGATCAATTAATTAATCAATGCAGTGTTTTTCTTAGCTCAGGTTTTTCGGTGTGAAACAACCACATGATCAGATATTCTTTGCACACTGTATTACAATGTAAGGGGTTCTCAGCAGCCTGCGGGCCGTACCTAAAGGGCTGCATGAAGCCCCTCCGATCCTAAAACTGATGTCTAATGTATGCATATAATACCTTCCCTTGTCTCCCTCCATCAACATGCAAATAAACATTTTCAATGAAATCATTTTGTTTCCAAGAAATATCTCTCTGAGTCCCAGTGATGTTATCACCGGTCCGGTCCGTCCGCTCTGGATGAAGGAGCACAGGGAGCACCTTTGGACAGCAGCATTGTCAGTCTGATGAGTGGGGAGTGTTAAATGTATTAGCAGATTTAAATATATATACACAAATGCTAGGAGCCTAGCTAACAAAATAGTGGATCTGGAGCTGCTAATACATGAGGATGACCTGGACTTTGTGGGAATTACAGAAACTTGGTTTGACAGGAGACATGTGCACTGACCAAAAAATGTGTTCATTTTCGTTTCATTTGTTTTTTTGCTTTTTTTCGGGAATTAGGAAATCTGAAACTTCTGAATTCTGAAATCCCAAAATTCGGATTTTCAAATTTCCGAATTTTTGAATTTCCGAAAAAAGCAAAAAAAGAATAAAATGTGAAAATTCAGAAATTCGAAAATTCGGAATTCGGAAATCCGAAAATTCAGATTTCCAATTTCTGAATTTCAAATTTCCGAAATGTCGAATTTCCGAATTTTTTCGTAACTTCCAAAATTTAGAATTTCTGATTTTCGAATTTCCGAAATTTCGAATTTTCCAATTTCCGAAAGTCCAATTTCAAAATTTCCCATTTTCCGAATTTCCAAAATTTCGAATTTCCGAATTTCGAATTTGCGAATTTCCAATTTCTGAATTTCCAATTTGCGAATTTCCAATTTCTGAATTTCCAATTTCCGAATTTCCATTTGCTACATGGTGCTTATAGATCAATGGATGCGTGTGCCACAACTTAAAGGGAATCTATACTATTTTTATTATTATTATTTTTTTTTAAATACATATAGTAATGTGATTGGCTTGGCGTAAATATTTTCAAGTTTGTTGATGTTTGGAAAAAAAAACAAAAAACTTCTTTCTGCGTGTAATTATTAAAGAATATATTCCGAAATTCCAATTTCCAAATTTTCAAAATTTCCCATTTTCCGAATTTCCAAAATTTCGAATTTCCGAATTTCCAATTTCCGAATTTCCAATTTCTGAATTTCCAATTTGCGAATTTCCAATTTCTATCTAAAAAAAAAAAATAATAATAAAAATAGTATAGATTCCCTTTAAGTTGTGGCACACGCATCCATTGATCTATAAGCACCATGTAGCAAACGGAAATTCGGAAATTGGAAATTCAGAAATTGGAAATTCGCAAATTGGAAATTCAGAAATTGGAAATTCAGAAATTGGAAATTCGCAAATTGGAAATTCAGAAATTGGAAATTCGGAAATTTCCCATTTTCCGAATTTCCAAAATTTTGAATTTCCAAATTTCCAATTTCTGAATTTCCAATTTGCGAATTTCCAATTTCCGAATTTCCAACATTTTGGAAATTTGGAAATTCAAAATTTCAGGAATTCGAAATTCGGAATTTCAAAATACGGAAATTTGAAATTTTGGAAATTTGAAATTCGGAAATGTAAAATTCGGAAATTTGAAATTTGGAAATTGAAAAATTTGGACATTCGGAAATTAACGAATTTGTCAAAATTCGTTAAAAAATGAATTCGGAACTAAACGAATTGCACATGTCTATTTGACAGCTTGCATGATTGGCTGGCAAATATCCAGGGGTATTACTTGTATTGGAAAGACAGGGAAGGTAGAAGAGGGGGAGGGGCGTGTCTAAATGTAAAAAATGATGTAAGGGTGGCAGCATATCGCCCAACATTTTGAGATGGGAATGAGGGACATCTGCTAACAAACGTGTGTAGGCATAGGACACGCCCCCTGCCACGCCCCCTTAAAGGAGAATTAACCAAACAAAAAAAAAGGTTCATGAAATCCACAAGGACTTTTTTTACCACTATTATTCCTTTTTATTGGCTTTTAAAATGTACAAATGCAGCAATTTAGATGAAAGGTTTGGCACTGGGAAACACTTTTTGAAAGGGAAAAAGTGCATTTTATATACAACTATACAGATCAGACCAAAATGAGGGACAAATGAGGAGGAAAGAGGGACTTTGCTCCAAATCAGGGACAATTTGGAGCTATGTGGCAGAGAGGAGCGACATTGTGAATGGGATGAGGGGGGAGGTGGAATCAGTATGGGTAGAACTTCACACAGAAGTGGGAAATGAATAGTGGGGGTATGTTATAGACCCCCCAACCTGAAGGAGGAGGAGGAGTGGGACCTATCACAAAAAATGTCAGCAAGGCAGGGAAATGACATCATAATGGGGGACTTCAATTATCCCGATATTGGCTGGGCAGAGGGGACAGCTCACTCATTAAAGGCCCATCATTTCATGAATGTCTTACAGGACAACTTCATGTGCCAATTGGTGGATTCCCCAACTAGTAAGAACGCCCTGCTAGATTTATTAATTATGAACGATCCAAGTCTGATCTCAGATGTGGAAATACGGGACAACTTGGGATCTAGCGATCACAGGATGATCACCTTTAACGTAAAAAATAGAAAAAGGAGAGCACGAGGGTAGTACAAGAACACCAACTTTCAAACGAGCCAATTTTTCGGAAGTGCCATCATTACTACATGACATCAATTGGGACCAAATCCTGGAAACATCGAACATGGAAGAAAAATGAGAATGCTTTAGTAACATATTAAACAAAGGTATCACACAGGGCATTCCTATGGGCAATAAATATAGAAGAGCGAAGGTTAAACCTGGGTGGCTAAACCATAACATAAAAAAATCTTATTCTTTAATAAGAAAAATAAGAAAAAAATGTCCCTTAACCACTTGCTTACCGGGCACTTAAACCCCCCTCCTGCCCAGACCAATTTTCAGCTTTTAGCGCTGTCGCACTTTGAATGACAATTGCGCGGTCATACAACACTGTACTCTAATGACATTTTTATCATTTTTTTCCCACAAATGGATCTTTCTTTTGGTGGTATTTAATCACAGCTGTGATTTTTATTTTTTGCGAAACAAACAAAAATAGATGGAAAGTTTTGAAGAAAAATAAAAATCATGTTTCATAGTTTGTTATAAAATTTTGCAAACAGGTAATTTTTCACCTTCATTGATATGCGCAGATGAGGCGGCACTGGTGGGCACTGATAGGCTGCACTGATGGGCACGGATAGGCACAGTTAAGGCGGCACTGATAGGCACAGTTAAGGGGGCACTGATAGGCACAGTTAAGGCAGCACTGATGGGGACAGATAAGGCGGTACTGATGGGCACAGATAAGGCGGCACTGATGGCCACTGATGGGCGCTGATGGGTAGCACTGATGGGTGGCATGGATAGGTGGCACTGATGGGCACTGATAGGTACTGCTGATGAGGGGCACTGATGGGCGGCACTGATGGGGGGCACTGATGGGTGGCACTGATGGGCAGTGATGGGCGGCACTGATGGGCACTGGTAGGTGACACTGATGGGCACTGATAGGTGGCACTGATGTACAGCACTGTTGTGGCTCTGATGTGGGCACTGATGGGTGGCACTGTGGGCACTGATGGGTGGCACTGTGGGCACTGATGGGTGGCACTGTGGGCACTGATGGGTAATGCTGGTGGGCACTGGTAGGCGGCAGATGATCGCCGTGATCGGGACTGATGTCCCTCTCACGGCCGCCGGTGATCAGCTTTTTTTTTCCTCCTCACGTTGTCAGCACGAGGAGAAATAATAGCCGATTACCGCCTCTGTTTACATCACATGATCAGCTGTCATTGACTGACAGCTGATCATGTGGTAAGGGGTCGGGACCGACCCCTTACTCTGATCTGTGATCAGGCGAGTCTCACAGACTCGCTGCTCACCAAACGCGCCGTGCGCGCCCTGCAGGGGGTGCGCAGGCCGCTCGTGCACGGGACAACGTCAATAGACGTAGTCCCGGCAATGTAGGTCAGCGCTGTTGCCGTCATTTGGCAATAGTGCGGATCTGAAGCGGTTAAACAATATAAAGGGGATGGGTCACTACAAGGAATGAAATAAGAAGTGTAAGAACGCAATCAGGGCGGCCAAAAAAAGATTACGAGAGGCACATAGCAGAGAAGAGTAAAAAAAAATCCAAAGAAATTTTTTAGATACATTGACAGTAAAAAAAGGCAAAATCAGAGCACATTGCCCGCATAAAAGAATGTGTATTCCAGAAAGTTTAACAATCAGCAGATAAAGATACTCCAAACACCTGGTGTTAGCGCTTCAATCATTCCAGCACCATGGTTGTTATGGTGCCAGCAGAGTCCATCCTTACATCAGGTGCCCCCAGCGGAGTCCCTCCTTACATCAGGTGCCCCCAGCAGAGTCCCTCCTTACATCAGGTGCCCCCAGCGGAGTCCCTCCTTACATCAGTGTCCCCAGCGGAGTCCCTCCTTACATATGGTGCCCGCAGCAGCGGAGCCCTCCTCACATCTGTGTCCCCCAGCACCGGAGTCCTCCTCACATCTGTGTCCCCATCAGCGGAGCCCCTCCTTACTTCTGTGTCCCCATCAGTGGAGCCCCTCCTTACATCTGTGTCCTCATCACCGAAGGCCCTCCTTACATCTGTGTCACCATCAGCGGAGCCCCTCCTTACATCTGTGTCTCCATCAGTGTAGCCCCTCTTTACATCTGTGTCTCCATCAGTGTAGCCCTTCTTTACATCTGTGTCCCCATCAGCAGAGCCCCTCCTTGTTACAGGGGTGTGTCCAAAGGGTGGTGATAAATAACGTATACTTCGACTGGTCTGGAGTGGTGAGTAGGGTACCCCAAGGTTTTGTCTTGGGAGACCAATTCTTTTCAATTTATCCATAAATGATAAAGAAGGTAGGACACATATGTCTCAATCTCAGTTTTTGCAGATGACACAAAAATAAGCAGGGCAATAACTTCACATCAAGATATAGGGTGCCAGCCTGGTCCGCATTGAATGTAGAAAAATCATGGAAATGGCGGCATCCCAAAGTAGATAAAATCAAAACTTTTTTATTGAGTAATCCAAATAAAATAGCAGGAAACACACTCAATTCCAGGACAGACAGCAAACGTGTTTCACACGTCAGTGCTTCATCATTTTATTTGGATTACTCAATAAAGAGGTTTCTATTTGAACTATTTGGAGTGCCGCCATTTCCATGATTGTTCTACATAATGCTGTAAATATTTACTTTTGGGCTTAATACCCCTTTAAGGCTGCGTTTACTGACATTACAGATTTGCTATAAAGGTGCAGGAAATATCAGATTACACACACAGCTAAATGACTCAGAAGAGGGATACGCATCCTTCCTCTCGCCTAGCAGAGATTTAGGGCTCATTTACACTTGCTTCGGCTTCAACACACATTAACGGCTAGTTTACACTTGCTTCAAAACAAGGCTTCGGACACACTTTGTTAAAGCTCTCTGAACGTCAGTCAAAGCTCCTGTCACTAAATAAAATGGTTAGCTTACAGTCCTGTTTACACCTTGCTTTGCTTTGCTTCAGCTGTGCTTCAAAAATTATACCCCATGTCGCTTTAGTGGTGCTTCAAAGTGCCTTCAAAGCCTCCATAGCAGTTTATGGCAAAGCTCGCTTGAAGCCCCACCGAATCCCTACCAGAGGCTCATGGAAGTCCCACCAAAGGCTCGTCAAAGCCTCACCAAAGGTTTATCAAAGCCCCACCAAAGGCTCATCAGAGCCTCATCGAAGCCCCACCAAAGGCTCATCAAAGCCTCATCGAAGCCCCACCAAAGGCTCATCGAAGCCTCATCAAAGCCCCACCAAAGGCTCATCGAACCCCACCAAAGGCTCATAGAAGCCTCATCGAAGCCCCACCAAAAGCTCATCGAAGCCCCACCAAAGGCTCATCGAAGCCCCACCAACGGCTCATCGAAGCCCCACCAAAGGCTCATCGAAGCCTCATCAAAGCCCCACCAAAGGCTCATCGAAGCCCCACCAAAGGCTCATCGAAGCTCCACCAGAGATTTAGGGCTCATTTACACTTGCTTCAGCTTCAACACACATTAACGGCTAGTTTACACTTGCTTCAAAACAAGGCTTCGGACACGCTTTGTTAAAGCTCTCTGAACGTCAGTCAAAGCTCCTGTCACTAAATAAAATGGTTAGCTTACAGTCCTGTTTACACCTTGCTTTGCTTTGCTTCAGCTTTGCTTCAAAAATTATACCCCATGTCGCTTTTGTGGTGCTTCAAAGTGCCTTCAAAGCCTCCATAGCAGTTTATGGCAAAGCTCGCTTGAAGCCCCACCGAATCCCTACCAGAGGCTCATGGAAGTCCCACCAAAGGCTCGTCAAAGCCTCACCAAAGGTTTATCAAAGCCCCACCAAAGGCTCATCAGAGCCTCATCGAAGCCCCACCAAAGGCTCATCAAAGCCTCATCGAAGCCCCACCAAAGGCTCATCGAAGCCTCATCAAAGCCCCACCAAAGGCTCATCGAACCCCACCAAAGGCTCATAGAAGCCTCATCGAAGCCCCACCAAAAGCTCATCGAAGCCCCACCAAAGGCTCATCGAAGCCCCACCAACGGCTCATCGAAGCCCCACCAAAGGCTCATCGAAGCCTCATCAAAGCCCCACCAAAGGCTCATCGAAGCCCCACCAAAGGCTCATCGAAGCTCCACCAGAGATTTAGGGCTCATTTACACTTGCTTCAGCTTCAACACACATTAACGGCTAGTTTACACTTGCTTCAAAACAAGGCTTCGGACACGCTTTGTTAAAGCTCTCTGAACGTCAGTCAAAGCTCCTGTCACTAAATAAAATAGTTAGCTTACAGTCCTGTTTACACCTTGCTTTGCTTTGCTTCAGCTTTGCTTCAAAAATTATACCCCATGTCGCTTTTGTGGTGCTTCAAAGTGCCTTTAAAGCCTCCATAGCAGTTTATGGCAAAGCTCGCTTGAAGCCCCACCGAAGCCCTACCAGAGGCTCATCGAAGCCCCACCACAGGCTCATCAAAGCCTCACCAAAGGCTCATCGAAGCTCCACCAAAGGCTCATCAGACCCTCATCGAAGCCCCACCAAAGGCTCATCAAAGCCTCATTGAAGCCCCACCAAACGCTCATCGAATCCTCATCACAGCCCCACCAAAGGCTCATCGAAGCCTCACCAAAGGCTCATTGAAGCCTCATCAAAGCCCCTCCAAAGGCTCATTGAAGCCCCACCAAAGGCTCGCTCATGGAAGCCCCACCAAAGGCTCATCGAAGCCCCACCAAAGGCCCATAGAAACCCCACCAAAGGCTCCTCGAAGCCCCACCAAAGGCTCATCGAAGCTCCACCCGAGATTTAGGGCTCATTTACACTTGCTTCAGCTTCAACACACATTAACGGCTAGTTTACACTTGCTTCAAAACAAGGCTTTGGACACACTTTGTTAAAGCTCTCTGAACGTCAGTCAAAGCTCCTGCCACCAAATAAAATGGTTAGCTAACAGTCCTGTTTACACCTTGCTTTGCTTTGCTTTGCTTTGCTTCAGCTTCGCTTCAAAAATTATACCCCATGTCGCTTTAGTGGTGCTTCAAAGTGCCTTCAAAGCCTCTATAGTAGTTTATGGCAAAGCTCGCTTGAAGCCCCAACGAAGCCCTACCAAAGGCTCATCGAAGCCCCACCAAAGGCTCATTAAAGTCTCACCAAAGGCTCATCAAACCCTCACCAAAGGCTCATCGAAGCCCCACCAAAGGCTCATCAAAGTCTCACCAAAGGCTCATCGAAGCCCCACCAAAGGCTCATCAAAGTCTCACCAAAGGCTCATCGAAGCCCCACCAAAGGCTCATTAAAGTCTCACCAAAGGCTCATCGAAGCCCCACCAAAGGCTCATCAAAGTCTCACCAAAGGCTCATTGAAGCCCCACCAAAGGCTCATGAGAGCCTCATCGAAGCCCCACCAAAGGCTCATCGAAGCCCCACCAAAGACTCATCGAATCCTCATCAAAGCCCCACCAAAGGCTCATAGAAGCCTCATCGAAGCCCCAGCAAAAGCTCATCGAAGACCCACCAAAGGCTCGCTCATCGAAGCCCCACCAAAGGCTCATCTAAGCCCCACCAAAGGCTCATTGAAACCTCATTGAAGCCCCACCAAAGGCTCATCGAAGCCCCCCAAAGGCTCATCGAAGCCCCACCAAAGGCTCATTGATGCCCCACCAAAGCCTCATTGAAGCCCCACTGAAGCCTCATCGAAGCACCAAGCAAAAGCAAGGTGTAAACAGGACTGTAAGCTAACCATTTTATTTAGTGACAGGAGCTTTGACTGGTGTCCGAAGCCTTGTTTTGAAGCAAGTGTAAACTAGCCCTTAGTGTACACTGGCTGCCAAAAAGCATGCAGGCAGTGTTGTACATTTTTAGGAAGGCCAGAAGGATTTGCAAATTAAGGGTCATGGATACTGTCCATATGATAGAGGGACTAAACCCATCGATTTAACAGTTTAAAAAAAACAGTTACATTCCATGCATGCCGGGAATGATAACTGTCACATTTTCTAGTGTTCTCAACCAAACTGTCAAACCGTCAAATGGCTGGTGTCATAACCTATCACACGTGCAGCACCACGGTCATTGCAAATCAAACAGAGGCTAAGATGGCAGCTTCCTTCACTGAAAATGATAGGAGGGTTTAGTTCTGCTTTATTAGGAGAGTGCAGGGACCTTAAAGTGATGTAAAGTCTCATTTTTGACTTTAAAAATAACAAGCATGTTATACTTACCTGCTCTGTGCAGTTGGTTTTGCACAGAGCAGCCCAGCTCCTCCTCTTCTCGGGTCCCTGGCTGTTGCTCCTGGCCCCTCCCTCTTGCCAAGTGCCCCCACAGCAAGCAACTTGCTATGGGGGCACCCGAGCCGAGCCACTGCTCCTTGTGTCCCTTCACACCTGACCCGTTCCTTGCTTCTGCGCCTTCCCCAGGGAGTCGAAGTTGGAGGGTGCTGGTGTGTATCACAAGCCTTTGTGATGTCTTGCTGGGAGGAGAAGTGCCGTGTGCAGGGTGGTGTGCACAGGTGAGCCCCGGGTGTGGACAATCCAGGAACGGGTCAGGTCATGTGACGCCTCAAGTCAACCCGACGATCGATGATTGGACGTCGGTCGGACCGGTGTTGAGGTCGGGAGAACCCCGCTATTGGGCATAATCTTTTCAGTGCCTTTGACTACCTATAATTTAAATTTTAATGCATTCTATGTATGAAGGTAAAAAAACCTTCTGGGTGCAGCTCCCCCTCATACTTACCTGAGCCCCATCTCAATCCAGCAATGTGCATGAAAGCAGGATCTCTCTTGGGTCTCTCTCTCTCTCCTCATTGGCTAACACAGCACTGGGAGACATTAGCTCCTGCTGCTGTCAATCACAGCTAAAGAGCCAATAAGGAGAGAGCGGAGGTGGGGCCAAGCCACGCTCTGTGTGTGAACGGGCAATGTCTATTCACAGGAGCACGGCTCGGGAGCGAGACTGCTCGAGTGCCTCCATAGCAAGAGGCTTGCTATTGGTGGCACTCAGCAGGGGGAGGAGCCAGGACTGCCAGGGCGGGACTCAAAAAGAAGAGGATCAAGGCTGCTCTGTGCAAAACCATGGCACACAGCAGGTAAGGCCCCTTTCACACTGGGGCAGGGGTGCTGTCGGCGGTAAAGCGCCGCTATTGTAAGCGGCGCTTTACCGTCGGTATTCAGCCGCTAGCGGGGCGGTTTTACCTCCCTGCTAGCGGCCGAGAAAGGGTTAAAACCAACGCAAAGCACCTCTGCAGAGGCGCTTTGCCGGCGGTATAGCCGCGCTGTCCCATTGATTTCAATGGGCAGGAGCGGTGAAGGAGCGGTATACACTCCGCTCCTTCACCGCTCCGAAGATGCCGCTAGCAGGACTTTTTTTCCCGCACTGCTCCAGTGTGAAAGCCTTGGGGCTTTCACACTGGAATTAAAGCAGCGGCACTTTCGGGTCGGTTTGCAGGCGCTATTATTAGCGCAATAGAGCCTGCAAACTGACCCAGTGTGAAAGGGCCCTTAGTATAACATGTTTGTTATTTAAAAAAAAAAAAATCTTTCCTTTACAAACACTTTAATACTATGATCATTAGCTCCATCTAGTGGCCACAGTGTTGTATTTTTTTTTTGTTTCCGGAAAGACCTCAATCAGGACAAATACTGCATTTTGGCCACTAGATGGAGCTGACGATTATAGGAAATCACTAAGTCATTTTCTAGCAAAAAATACAGATTTTTTTTTTACTTGTAAACAAAAAAGTGTCCAGTGGTCAGACTGCGTGGGAGCACAAATACAATCTTACGGCTGCCTCTGTTCTAAAATATACTTTGTACAAGTGTAGCAAACTCCTGGCTGGGGTCCGGAGAGAACAGAAATGGGCCCTCAACATAGCCGAGATAGAAGATAAAAATGGCGGCAGAATTGTTTTGATGCGAAAGTCACAACAGTTCCAAGAATATGACAACTTTATAATGTAACCCAACAGCCCAAACCTGTTACCGTGTCCAGAAGCCGAGTCCCATTTATCCCCCCCCCCCCCCGCCTCAAATGTTGGATTTCCCCAACTTCCTTTTTCTGGTGACCAGCACAAAGAGAAGAGTGAATTTCCCCAGTGGGGACACAGACAGAAATAAACACTTCACAGAGGGTCTACCCCTTCCCGACTCTATCCACAACTAGATAAAAAGATATTGCCTATTGATACGCTTCTACTATAAGGTCCACTTTACCTAAAAGAAACTTTGAAAGAGCTCCGCCCAATACTATAGACTCGGGGGTTACAAACTCTCTAAGCAAAGAGGTGGGGGGGGGGGGGCAGACTATGGCCAGTGGGAGCAGAAAATGTCCCATCTTTGGTATTAGGGGAATTATTAGTGCCCCATCATAGTTATCAGTGAGAGAAATAGTGCCCCATCATTGGTGGTAGTGGGAGGAATAGTGCCCCATTGTTGGTGTCAGTGGGAGGAATAGTGTCCCATCATTAGTATCAGTGGGAAGAATAGTACCCCATTGTTGGTATCAGTGGGAGGAATAGTGCCCCATTGTTGGTGTCAGTAAAAGCAATAGTGCCCCATCTTTGGTGTCAGTGGTAGAGATGGTGCCCCATCATTGGTGTCGGTGGGAGGAATAGTACCCCATCATTGGTATCAGTGGGAGGAATAGTACCCCATTGTTGGTGTCAGTAAAAGCAATAGTGCCCCATCTTTGGTGTCAGTGGTAGAGATGGTGCCCCATCATTGGTGTTAGTGGGAGGAATAGTGCCCCATTGTTGGTGTCAGTGGAAAGAATATTGCCCCATCATTGGTATCAGTGGGAGGAAAAGTATCCCATCTTTGGTGTCAGTGGTAGAGATGGTGCCCCATTATTCGTGTCAGTGGAAGGAATAGTGCCCCATCATTGATATCAGTGGGGGGAATAGTGCCCCATCATTGATATCAGTGGGAGGAATAGTATTCCATCATTGGTGTCAGTGGGAGGAATAGTACCCTATCATTGGTGTCACTGGGAGGAATAGTGCCCCATCATTGGTGTCAGTAGGAGGAATAGTGCCCCATCATTGGTGTCAGTGGAAGGAAAAGTGCCCCATCATTGGTGTCACTGGGAGGAATAGTGCCCCATCATTGGTGTCAGTGGGAGGAATAGTGCCCCATCATTGGTGTCAGTGGGAGGAATAGTGCCCCATCATTAGTATCAGTGGGAGGAATAGTGTCCCATCATTGGTATCAGTTGGAGGAATAGTACCCCATTGTTGGTGTCAGTGAAAGCAATAGTGCCCCATCATTGGTGTCAGTGAGAGGAATAGTGCCCCATTGTTGGTGTCAGTGGAAAGAATATTGCCCCATCATTGGTATCAGTGGGAGGAAAAGTACCCCATCATTGGTGTCAGTGGAAGGAAAAGTGCCCCATCATTGGTGTCAGTAGGAGGAATAGTGCCCCACCATTGGTGTCAGTAGGAGGAATAGTGCCCCATCATTGGTGTCAGTGGAAGGAAAAGTGCCCCATCATTGGTGTCACTGGGAGGAATAGTGCCCCATCATTGGTGTCAGTGGGAGGAATAGTGTCTCATCATTGGTGTCAGTGGGAGGAATAGTGCCCCATCATTGGTGTCGTGTCAGTGGGGGGAATAGTGCCCCATCATTGGTGTCAGTAGGAAGAATAGTGTCCCAAGGGCCGGATAAAGGCAAGCAAGAGGCCATGTTCGGCCCCCGGGCCGCAGTTTGGATACCTCTGGAATAAAGGGTGAGACGGGCTGCTGTAAAACTTTCATATTAGTTTTGTGACATTAATGAAATATTTGGAGGGACAATCCTCACATCCTGCCTATGAGGGAGGAATTGTGTCTCCATTATAACTCTATCCGCCCTACACAGCACAGGAACCAGTACAGGGCTCTATCAGACTCTCTGTGTTATCAGTAAGTTTACATTTCATAGGGCTATGACGTCATAATGGCCGGCCTCCCAGCACACACCCTCCATGATTCCTCCTTTCAGTACAGTCGCATCCATTGTGCAACCCGCCATCTTGCTATACCCTTCCCTTGTGCCAGGGCAAACACACACCCGCTGACCCCGCGCTGTAACAAACCCCCACCGAGCTTCCACTCCGCGGTCAGGACCCTCCGCCTCTCACCAATGCCGAACCGGAGAGCGGGCAGGTCCGAGGTTGTGACTCCCAGAGGGCATGTGGAGCGCCGAAAAATTAAGCGGGGAGTAGCAAGATGGCGGCTCGGACAGGAACTGAAGCGACTCGGGAGAGGACGAGTTAAAGTGCCAAGGCTGCCGCTCAGACATAGCGAGTGGCTCGTTGGTCTAGGGGTATGATTCTCGCTTCGGGTGCGAGAGGTCCCGGGTTCAAATCCCGGACGAGCCCTGTTTTTTGTTATTTTATTTGTGTTATGCACCATTCTGATTTATTACAATAAAGAGAGGAGAGCGGGATCGGCTGTATGTTCACTCCCAGATGGTGCAATTTGTTTTATCGATCATCTAGCTGCAACTATGTGTTACTGAATGCTCAGACTTATGTTTATGTGCTATTGGTGTCTAGGACTGTCAGGGCTGATTGGTGATTTGTTGTTGGGTTCGGGAAGTATCAAAGGAGCCGAGTTACGTTCTAGAATTTTTTTATGCTGTTATCAACATGCTGCAAAAACAGGGCTCGTCCGGGATTTGAACCCGGGACCTCTCGCACCCTAAGCGAGAATCATACCCCTAGACCAACGAGCCATTGATGGTGGGAAAACTGGGCTGCTGATTAAAACAAGGATATTCCAAAGAAAAAGTTATTTTTATACCATTATTATTAATAACATAAAGGAGGCCAGGGGGTTGTAAAAGTTAGATCACTCTATTTGTTTTGCTATGATACCCTTATTATTTTTATTATTATTATTTTTATTTTTTTATTTTATTTTTAATAATATATATTTTTTTTATTATAAAATGTATTGCACTGGTTTAAAGGGGGTTGTAAACCCTCATGTTTTTTCACCTTAACGCATCCTATGCATTAAGGTGAAAAAACTTCTGGCAGTCACTGGCCCCCCAGCCCCCCCGTTTTACTTACCTGAGCCCCGTAATGCTGTCCCTCTCTTCACGGGGTCCCGGCTCTTGATTGGATAGATTGATAGCAGTGCAGCCATTGGCTCCTGCTGCTGTCAATCAAATCCAATGACGCAGGCGCCGGGGGGGGGGGCGGGACCGAGTCCGGCATTCGTGTCTACGGACGCCGAATGCTGGACTCGGGAGCGCGCCCGCAAGGTAAGCCCCCCCCCGGGGGAGCGCTTCTACTAGGGGGGTTATCTGATGTGAGGAGGAGCCGCGAGAGCCGCCGAGGGACGCCAAAAGACAAGGATCGGGGCCACTCTGTGCAAAACGGGCCGCAAAAGTGGAGGTATGATATGTCTGTTATTTTAAATAAAAAAAACGAGCCTTTACAATCACTTTAAGGACTTGTCCACAAAGGAGGCCGGGGGGCAGTAAAAGTTAGATCACTTTATTTATTTATTTATTTTGCTATGATCAGAATATTTTTTTTCTTTTTTTTGGAATGATTAGTATATATTATATATACATATATATATATATAATTATATATAAATATATACATAAATATATATACATAATATACATAATTATATATATTTATACATAAATATATATAATTATTCCCCCGAATATTCCGAATATTCCCCCGTGATTAGTAGATCACTTTTTTTCTACAGTCAGCAGAGCACGTGTTTTTTTTTTCTTCCCTTTATTTGTTTTTCTGTGATCAGTAGATCATATTTGTTAGCTGTGATCAGTAGATCACAATATTTTTGCCTGTTTTGTTATGTTTTTTTTTTCTTTGTTTTGTTTGTTTGATTTTTTGGCTGTGATCAGTGGATCACATTTTTTTTCTTTTGTTTTTTTGCTGTGCCGCTGTGATCAGTAAATATTTGCTGCCTATGATTAGCAGATCATATTTTCTTTTTTTTTTTTGGCTGTGACCAGAGTTTTTTTTTTTTTTTTTTTTTTGCTGTGATCACTAGAGCACAGTTTACTTTTTTCCTCTTTGGTTTGTTTTTTTTTCTCTGTGATCAGTACCTCATATTTGCTGTGATCAGTAGAGCACAATTTATCCCCCCCCCCTTTAATTTCTTTTCTGTGATCAGTAAATTATATATATTTTTTACTTTGATCAGCAAATAGTTGTTGCTCACGATTAGTAGATCATATTTTTTTTTTGCTGTGATCAGATCACAGGGTTTTTTTTTTTTTTTTTAATTTTCTGTGATCAATTACATTTATTTTTGCCTGTAATCAGTAGATCACTTTTTGTTTTGCTGTGATCAGATCACAGGGGTTTTTTTATTGTTTTTTTTTTTTATTATTTTTTTTTCTGTGATCAATTATATTTATTTTTGCCTGTAATCAGTAGATCACTTTTTTTTGCTGTGATCAGATCATAGGGGTTTTTTTTATTGTTTTTTTTAAAAAAAAAAATCTGTGATCAATTATATTTATTTTTGCCTGTAATCAGTAGATCACTTTTTGTTTTGCTGTGATCAGATCATAGGGGTTTTTTTTATTGTTTTTTAAAAAAAAAAAATCTGTGAACAATTATATTTATTTTTGCCTGTAATCAGTAGATCACTTTTTGTTTTGCTGTGATCAGATCACAGGGTTTTTTTTTAATGGTTTTTTTTTTATTATTTTTTTTTCTGTAATCAATTATATTTATTTTTGCCTGTAATCAGTAGATCACTTTTTTTTTTTTTTTTTTTTTTTTGCTGTGATCAGATCACAGGGTTTTTTTTTAATGGTTTTTTTTTTATTATTTTTTTTTCTGTGATCAATTATATTTATTTTTGCCTGTAATCAGTAGATTTCTTCTTTTTTTTGCTGCAATCAGTAGATCACAAAATGTAATCTTGTCTGTGATCTCATTTATTTCTGCTGCGATCAGTAAATCACACTCGTCGGCTATTTCTCTACGTCAGCAGCCTATTCATTTGAATGGGTTGCAAGAAACTCGGGGAAAGAAGTTCCTGACCTTTTTTTAAAAATACGCCACACAGCCCCGCCCCCGCCCGCCCGTAGCCCGCCCGCCCGCCCGTAGCCCCCCCCTCCATCTGCTAAAGAGCAGCGCATTTTGCCTGTAGGTTGGGAACACGTGTGAATATACTTGGATCCCACATATATGAACCTAGCCTAGGGGCTCATCCACATAGGTGTTGAGGGGGCAGTAAAAGTAAGCTGTTGAGCCACGGATTTACCTACCCCCGACCGCCGACCTACACAAGAACTGGCTGTGGTCAGTAGGTCATATTGGTCGGGATTGGTCAGCTCCTTACTTTTTCTGGCGGTGGTGATGACTTAGTCCAGGGCCCACTTTGGTCATGCAGGAATCCACCCTTGGCCGGCCTTCAGAATTACCTAGTTGCCCCAAATATTTTAACTATTTTATAACTTCTGAAAAAAACAAAAAAAAAACTGCAGTTGCCCTTTGACCACCCCCATGGAAAATTTTAGAAGTCTTCACGGAGACGGCAGCTGTTTGCGTTCGTCCGCCTCGTGACACTGTCCCCCCTTTTTTCGCTCGCCCCGGATTACGCCGAAATGAAAGACTTTAGTGTTCAAAGACGAGGCTGTAATTTTGGCATCTGTCGGTTTTTGAACATTGTGCGGCCTCAGACCTTCAACACGGGGAGGGCGGAGGACACAAAGCCCCCAGTGTGGGCACACAGCTGTACCCGATACACGCAGCTGTCGCTGGCTCTTTTATTTGTGCAGCTCGTCCTCCACCTCATTGTCCTCCAGACAAGATACGGCATTTATGGTGAACCAGAAACACAGGACGAGACGCATAAAGGGAGAAAAGGATCTGTGCTGAGGGCTCATTATAGGGAGGCTCTTGCCAAAACCAATGATCCAAAGGGGGCCTTCCACCCAAAAGTCAGATTTCTTAGCTGCTGGAGAGTTAAACACCAAATTCTTCCGTCTCTTGGGGACTCTGTTGGTGAGTTAATAGGTCTGCGCACCTGAGTTGTGTTCATTATGAGGATCTCCCACCATCCCTGCACTGAGATCCCAGGTCTATATACCCGATGTGACCCCTAAAAAGGACTCCCACTATCCCCGAGCTGAGTTCCCGGGTCAGGACACCTGCTGTGCCCATTATGGGGGGTTGCCATCATCCCTGAGCTGAGTTCCCAGGTCTGTACACCTGCTGTGCCCATTATGAGGGTCTCCCACCATCCCTGTGCTGAGTTCCCGGGTCTGTACACCTGCTAGGTCTATTATGAGGGGTTCCCACCATCCCTGTGCTGAGTTCCCAGGTCTGTACACCTGATGTTCCTATTATGAGGGGTTCCCACCATCCCTGAGCTGAGTTCCTGGGTCTGTACACCTGCTGTACCCCCTAAAAAGGACTCCCACTATCCCTGTGCTGAGTTCCCGGGTCTGTACACCTCCTGTGCCCATTATGAGGGGTTCATTTTGTTTATTGAAAAATCTTACAAACAACAACTTATATACAATAAAACCATCATAAATAAATAAAACATGTTTACAAAATAATTGAATATGATTATACAAAACAAGAACATAATAAATGGTGCAAACCAAATTGCGCACAACACAATCCCTACGGGAGAGCCAGACTAAGGAACATCACCGTCACCATGCATGGAGCCTTTTATCAAAAATATATCTGATCTTGAAAATCTAGGGGAGGGGTTCCCACCATCCCTGTGCTGAGTTCCCCTGGTCTGTACACCCGCTATGTCCACTATAAGGGGTTCCTACCATCCCTACGGGGAGTTCCTAGGTCTGACCACCTGCTGTGTCCATTATGAAGGGGTTCCCACCATCCCTTTGCTAAGTTCTCAGGTCTGTACACCTGCTTTGTCCATTACGAGGGGCTCCCACCATCCCTGTGCTAAGGTTCCTGGGTTTGCGTAACCTGCTGTGCCCATTATGAGGGACTCTGACCATCCCTGCACCAAGTTTCCGGGTCTGAAGGCCCACTGTGCTTATATAAGGGGTTCCCACCATTCCTGCACTGAGTTCCCAAGTCTGTACACCTGCTGTGCCCGTTATGAGGGGTTCCCACTATCCCTGTGCTGAGTTCCCCAGGTCTGTACACCCGATGTTCCCATTACGAGGGGTTCCCACCATTCCTGCACTAAGTTCCGGGGTCTGTACACCTGCTGTGCCCATTATGAGGGTCTCCCTCCATCCCTGTGCTGAGTTCCTGGGTCTGTACATCTGCTGTGTCCATTATGAGGGGTTCCCACCATCCCTGTGCTGAGTTCCCAGGTCTGTACACCTGATGTTCCTATTATGAGGGGTTCCCACCATCCCTGAGCTGAGTTCCTGGGTCTGTACACCTGCTGTACCCCCTAAAAAGGACTCCCACTATCCCTGTGCTGAGTTCCCGGGTCTGTACACCTCCTGTGCCCATTATGAGGGGTTCATTTTGTTTATTGAAAAATCTTACAAACAACAACTTATATACAATAAAACCATCATAAATAAATAAAACATGTTTACAAAATAATTGAATATGATTATACAAAACAAGAACATAATAAATGGTGCAAACCAAATTGCGCACAACACAATCCCTACGGGAGAGCCAGACTAAGGAACATCACCGTCACCATGCATGGAGCCTTTTATCAAAAATATATCTGATCTTGAAAATCTAGGGGAGGGGTTCCCACCATCCCTGTGCTGAGTTCCCCTGGTCTGTACACCCGCTATGTCCACTATAAGGGGTTCCTACCATCCCTACGGGGAGTTCCTAGGTCTGACCACCTGCTGTGTCCATTATGAAGGGGTTCCCACCATCCCTTTGCTAAGTTCTCAGGTCTGTACACCTGCTTTGTCCATTACGAGGGGCTCCCACCATCCCTGTGCTAAGGTTCCTGGGTTTGCGTAACCTGCTGTGCCCATTATGAGGGACTCTGACCATCCCTGCACCAAGTTTCCGGGTCTGAAGGCCCACTGTGCTTATATAAGGGGTTCCCACCATTCCTGCACTGAGTTCCCAAGTCTGTACACCTGCTGTGCCCGTTATGAGGGGTTCCCACTATCCCTGTGCTGAGTTCCCCAGGTCTGTACACCCGATGTTCCCATTACGAGGGGTTCCCACCATTCCTGCACTAAGTTCCGGGGTCTGTACACCTGCTGTGCCCATTATGAGGGTCTCCCTCCATCCCTGTGCTGAGTTCCTGGGTCTGTACATCTGCTGTGTCCATTATGAGGGGTTCCCACCATCCCTGTGCTGAGTTCCCACATCCACACACCTGCTATACCCATTATGAGGGGTTCCCACCATCCCTGTGCTGAGTTCCCACATCCACACACCTGCTATACCCATTATGAGGAGCCCTCACCAGCCCTGGGTCTGCACACCTGCTCTGCCCATTATTAGGGACTCCCAAGATCCCTGCACCAAGTTTATGGGTCTGCACCAAGTTTATGGGTCTGGAGGGGTTCCCACCATGTGCTGAATTCCCAGGTCTGTACACCTGCTGTGCCCATAGGAAGGGTTCCCACCATCCCTGTGCTCAGTTGTAGTGTCTACAGATTTTTTGCCGACATTATAAGGAATTCCCACCATTCCTGCACTGAGTTCTGGTGTCTGTACACCTGCTGTGCCCATTATGAGGGTCTCCCACCACCCTTGCTGCATGTTTAATTTGTTTTATATTATGGAAGAGGCAATCAAGGGAACTGGAACAGCCCCAAGGTGGAAAGGAATATCCAAAACTCCCAGGCGCGAGTGGAACAAAGCCGGGAATTATAATGCTAATTTTCTCAGTTGGATTTCCCAAGGAACAACAACAAGCTGGCAGATGGCTATTCCCTCCAGACTCCACTATTGATTAAGATATCACTTTCGGGTGGACGGACTTTTGACTTTCTGCAATATAGAGAAGTGCCATTAACCTTTTCACTGCCAGAGATTTTTTCATTATTAAAAAATATTTACAGTGGGGACGGAAAGTATTCAGACCCCCTTAAATTTTTCACTCTTTGTTATATTGCAGCCATTTGCTAAAATCATTTAAGTTCATTTTTTTCCTCATTAATGTACACACAGCACCCCATATTGACAGAAAAACACAGAATTGTTGACATTTTTGCAGATTTATTAAAAAAGAAAAACTGAAATATCACATGGTCCTAAGTATTCAGACCCTTTGCTCAGTATTTAGTAGAAGCACCCTTTTGATCTAATACAGCCATGAGTCTTTTTTGGGAAAGATACAACAAGTTTTTCACACCTGGATTTGGGGATCCTCTGCCATTCCTCCTTGCAGATCCTCTCCAGTTCTGTC
This sequence comes from Lithobates clamitans, assembly GCA_037952925.1. NCBI lineage: Eukaryota > Metazoa > Chordata > Amphibia > Anura > Ranidae > Lithobates > Lithobates clamitans. The sequence continues at coordinate 257,496 of JBBGZY010002243.1, forward strand.
AGGTTGGATGGTAAACGTTGGTGGACGGCCATTTTCTAGGTCTCTCCAGAGATGCTCAATTGGGTTAAAGTCAGGGCTCTGGCTGGGCCATTCAAGAACAGTCACAGAGTTGTTGTGAAGCCACTCCTTCGTTATTTTAGCTGTGTGCTTAGGGTCATTGTCTTGTTGGAAGGTAAACCTTCGGCCCAGTCTGAGGTCCTGAGCACTCTTGAGAAGGTTTTCGTCCAGAATATCCCTGTACTTGGCCGCATTCATCTTTCCCTCGATTGCAACCAGTCGTCCTGTCCCTGCAGCTGAAAAACACCCCCAACAGCATGATGCTGCCACCACCATGCTTCACTGTTGGGACTGTATTGGACAGGTGATGAGCAGTGCCTGGTTTTCTCCACACATACTGCTTAGAATTAAGGCCAAAAAGTTCTATCTTGGTCTCATCAGATCAGAGAATCTTATTTCTCACCATCTTGGAGTCCTTCAGGTGTTTTTTAGCAAACTCCATGCGGGCTTTCATGTGTCTTGCACTAAGGAGAGGCTTCCGTCGGGCCACTCTGCCATAAAGCCCCGACTGGTGGAGGGCTGCAGTGATGGTTGACTTTCTACAACTTTCTCCCATCTCCCGACTGCATCTCTGGAGCTCAGCCACAGTGATCTTTGGGTTCTTCTTTACCTCTCTCACCAAGGCTCTTTCTCCCCCGATAGCTCAGTTTGGCTGGACGGCCAGCTCTAGGAAGGGTTCTGGTTGTCCCAATCGTCTTCCATTTAAGGATTATGGAGGCCACGGTGCTCTTAGGAACCTTAAGTGCAGTAGAAATTTTTTTGTAACCTTGGCCAGATCTGTGCCTTGCCACAACTCTGTCTCTGAGCTCTTCAGGCAGTTCCTTTCACCTCATGATTCTCATTTGCTCTGACATGCACTGTGAGCTGTAACGTCTTATATAGACAGGTGTGTGGCTTTCCTAATCAAGTCCAATCAGTATAATCAAACACAGCTGGTCTCAAATGAAGGTGTAGAATCATCTCAAGGATGATCAGAAGAAATGGACAGCACCTGAGTTAAATATATGAGTGTCACAGCAAAGGGTCTGAATACTTAGGACCATGCAACTCCCTTCTCATTGGCTTACCTTTCCATAGGCTATCCCCTCTTCAGTCTATCATGAATGCTGCTGCCAGACTTATCCACCTTACCAACTGCTCAGTGTCTGCCAACCCTCTACTCCAATCCCTACACTGACCACCATCCCTCTCCTCCAATCCCTACACTGACCACCATCCCTCTCCTCCAATCCCTACATTGGCTCCCAATCACTCAGCGAATTAAATTCAAAATACTAACCACAACATACAAAGCCATTCACAGCTCTGCCCCAAGCTACATCACCAATCTTGTCTCCAAATATCACCCAAATCGACCTCTCCACTCCTCTCAAGACCTCCTGCTTTCAAGCTCTCTCATCTCCACCCCCCCATGCTCGTCTCCAGGATTTCTCCAGAGCCTCTCCCATCCTATGGAACTCGCTACCTCCATCTATCCGGCTATCCCCTACTCTTGCTACCTTCAGGTGATCCCTGAAAACTCATCTCTTCAGGAAAGCCTATCACATCTCCAACTAATCTCCTACCACTTCCACCAGCTCATTCCCCACAGTTACAACCTTTTGCACCACCTGCCCCACCCTATTAGATTGTAAGCTTATCTGAGCAGGGCCCTCTTAATCCTCTTGTATTTTATTGTATTATGACTGTATTGTCTCCCTTTTATATTGTGAAGTGCTGCGTAAACTGTTGGCGCTATATAAATCCTGAATAATAATAATAATAATGTCATATTTCAGTTTTTCTTTTTTAATAAATCTGCAAAAATGTCAACAATTCTGTGTTTTTCTGTCAATATGGGGTGCTGCGTGTACATTAATGAGGAAAAAAATGAACTTAAATGATTTTAGCAAATGGCTGCAATATAACACAGAGTGAAAAATTTAAGAGGGTCTGAATACTTTCCGTCCCCACTGTATATATTAGTCCTAAAGATTAGTTAAAACACCCAAACTTTTTCTGAGAGCAGAAACCCTGGGGAATAAAATAGCAGCAGTTTGTTGCTCAAACGTTCCCCCGGAAGAAGTCCACTTGTGACGAAACTGGTCGGGCGGAGATACACAGACCTGGATTTTAAAGACTTATGATTCACTTTTTTGGATATGAATTGCTTCTTTATTTAGTGCAACAAATTTGGTATCCGGAGAGTTTAAGTGCTAGGGTGTAACTCATTTTTTTTAACCTTTTTTTCACAAAGCTTTATTGCCATTACATACTGTACGGGACCAATAACCCCCTATGTGATAGCATATATACTGAGACAGTTTCTCTTAAATGAGACATCAGTGGTATCCCCTGCACTCCATTGAAGCTAATGGAGCACATATTATGATTCAGTATGCCTTGATGATTGCTGGCTGATGCACTTACCAGGCCACATGCCCTCATGGGGGGGGTGCCTCAAAGCATGTTTTCCATGTGTTGATGGGCTGTGGTCATGGGGATCTGCAGGTAGGGGCTTATCAGAATCTGAAAACCCCCTTTACCAAGGGGGACCCCAGATCCTACCCCCCCCCCCATGTGAATGAGTATGGTGAGTATAATACCCCTACTCATTCACCAAAAAAGTGTAATAGTGGGGAAGAGGCCCTTGTTCCCATCAACATTTGACAAGGTGCTTTGGGGTGGGTGGGCATCCCCCCTTGTTGAGAGCATGTGGCCTGGTATGGTTCAGGAGGGGGGGAGGGCGCTCGCTTGTTTTTTTCATTGTTATTTAACTCTTAGTGAATTGACCCCATGATCTGGGCCCTTAAAGTAGAACGTAAGGCAGAACTTTTTTTTTTTGGATAGAGTAAGGGAGAGTTATAACCCCTGTTATAACCCCTGTTGGTTCATTTTTCATCATCTGTGCCCCATTGGGGGAAGATTCACCTTCACTTCCTGTCCCATAGCCAAACAGGAAGTGAGAGGAAATCCCTGGAAATTAAAGGGAATTCCTTGGGGCTCCTCAGATCATCTATTGGAAGATTTCCCCTCCATTACTTTTCTGGGCACAACAAAAAATTTGGGATTTCCTTTTACTTTCACTTTTAATGATAAGGGTAAACAGGACAAATAGAGAGGGGGAATCTCCTTAATAGCAGTGTTCATTTTGACATAAAATTTTCAATTTAGTCTTATAGTCTTTTGACTAAAATGCCATTCCAGTTTTAGTCGTATATTAGTCATCTGAATTGTTTTCGTTTTAGTCGTATTTTAATCGACTAAAATAGTATTAAATCCCATGTGTCCTTTCAGGACCCCCATTCCTATGGCGGGGGGTGCGCACATCGGGCAGCGCTGGGGATCAGGCAGCGGCGGGCACATCGGGGATCGGGCATCGGGGGGGGGTGTTTTTATGAAGGATCTGATTAGAGCCAGAGGCTCTAATAGGCTTCAAAATAGGGTGGGCTCGGGACGCAGAGCATTGCGTCTGGAGCCCACCCAGGTGTGTTGCAACAGCGAATGAATATTTGCTGTTGCAACACTGATCCACCTCCTGGCCAATCGGGAAGCGGGTCTAATACCCATCACCTGATTGGCTGAAAGGATAGATGATCCTATTGGATGCCTAGAAGGAGGGGAGTAGACGCACGGTGGAAGCGAAGAGGAGAAGAAACAGGAGCGGCTGCCCGATGCCTGCCGCAGCCTGATGTCTGCCGATGCCCCGATCCCCGCCGCTGCCCGATGTGCCCACCGATGCCTGATCTCCAATGTGCCCACCGATGCCTGATCTCCAATGTGCCCACCGATGCCTGATCTCCGATGTGCTCGGCGCTGCCCGATCCCCGCCGCTGCCTGATGCCCCCGCGGCTGCCTGATCCCCAATGTGCCCGCCGCCTGATCCCCAGCGCTGCCCGATGTGCCCACCACCTAGATGGGGTAAGTGCCGGTGGACCTGCAGACAGCGAAGGGGGGGAGTGTGGGGGTTTGAGGTGCCGCAGGGGGGTGGGGGGGGTTTAAGGTGCCGCACGGTGGGGGGGGGGGTTGTTTGCCGCCCCCCCCAAACAAAAAACCATCAGCCGCCACTGCTTTTAGTTATACTTTAAGGACCCGCTGCAAGACAAAGGTACTTGAGATATGACATAATGTTCTTTTTCCTCCCCCCTCACCCATCTATGGCGGCTCTTAAATTGTTTATCTTGTTTTCACTTACAAAACCAACAAATGATGTCATTCAATGGAGGTTACCCGAGGTATTGTGTACGACCGTAACTCAACCCATCAGCATCCACCCATGGCTCAGGTTTTCTTTACTTACCCGTCATTTCTTCTTTTATATAACATCTGGTAGAGAAAAGTAAAGAAAGAAAACAAAGAGCACCGAGATCCATAAATACAACCAATGTCCTTCCTTTCCTTGCAATGCAATATCATCTAATAATCCCTCCAGGACTCGGGACCCCCAAAAAACGTAGTAGCCGTCCAGCTACATTAAGCATTAACCACTTCAGCTCCGGAAGGTTTTACCCCCTTCATAACCAGGGTATTTTTCTCTATTCAGCACTGCGTTAGTTCAACTGGTAGTCGCACGGTCGCGCAATGCTGTACCCAAAGGAAATTTATATAATTTTTTCAGACATATAGAGATTTCTTTTGGCGGTATTTGATCACCACTGGGTTTTTTAATTTTTTTTTATTATACAGTATAAACAAAAAAAGTTTAAAAAAAAAAGTTCTACTTTTTTCTATAAAACATATCCAAAAAAAAAAGTTCTTAAAAAAAAAAATTGAGGCCAAAATATATTCTGCTACATGTCTTTGGTAAAAAAAAAAAATCCCGATAAGTGTATATTAATTGGTTTGTGGGAAAGTTATAGCGTCTGCAAACTATGGAATATAATGTACAATGGAATGGTTTAGATCAAAATGTATTCATGTGTTAGAATGGCCCAGTCACAGTCCAGACCTAAATCCAATTAAGAATCTGTGGCAAGACTTGAATCTAATCTGGCGCTATAAGACCCTCGCTGGGAGTCAGGCTAACTGACTATCTGACATCAATAGTGACACTAATACAGTGATCAGTGATAATACTATACAGTATACGCTGTATTCATTACACTGGCTGGGAAGGGGTTAACATCTTGGGGCAATCAAGGGGATAGCTATGTGCCTAACAATGTGTAATGTGTGTGATATGTTCTGCTTTGAGCCAGGGTTCACACTGCCCGCAACTTTGAAGTTGGACCCCGCAGCACGACTTTGGCACGACGTGCATGCGACTTCTGTAACAGAAATCAATGCAAGTCGGACCAAAGTCAGACCAAAAGTAGTGCAGGAACCTTTTTCTAAGTCGAACGGTTCCATTGCACAGAATGGGGTCCAAATTTTGAGCGATTGTCGCATCAGTGTGAACCAGGCCTTACTAAGAGAGCTTGCTGTTTTTTTCCTTTCTGTGTTGCAGGGAGAAGAAACAGCGAGATCGCTGATCTGTATACAGAGCCCGGGGTGTTTTTGTAAACACAGTGTGAGTGGCTACAAGCCGATCAGCAGGTCTCAGACATAAATCATTGGCTCTATCTGACTTGCTGCAGCTTCTAATGCACATTGTAAGAAGCTCACAGTGTGCAGTGAAATCAGAGTAATTTCAGTACAGGAAAGGAGAATGTACAACGGTGCAAGACTAAAGGGAAGGTTGGAGGTCACATTCAATGCTTTACTATAGCGACGCTTACTGTATATTCACCTTCCCCTCACTCCTCTGTAGCTCTGTACGGCCACCAAGTGTAAGCTCCCAGTCATGCCAGCATTGAAGACTCTCACTCTGCCCCATGTGACACCGCTGGGCACTTCAGTAGCCAATCAAATAACAACCAGAGCCATCACGTGGGCAGAAGAGGATTGAATCTTAAGCCCCCCCCCCATACCTGTAAATACCAGACGCAATCACCTTAGTAGTCAGCACTACTACAGTGAGCACCTTGTCTGGGTCCTGTTCAGGTTCTACAAAGTATGAAATCAGCTGTGACAATTCACACTGACCACAAGGAGGCGCTCGCTCAGTACTGCTGCTATTCATAGAATGCATTGTATTTTTTGAATGAACAAGACGTTCTCTGAGTGGATGTGAAGGAGATAGTGGCGTCTCTCTACCATGTTCAATCAGAGAAACATTTTAAAAATCTCCCCCCTCTCTCTCTCCCCCTCTCTCTCCCCCTCTCTCCTCCCCTCTCTCTCTTTCTCCCCCCTCCCTCTCTCCCTCTCCCCCTCTCCCCCTCTCTCTCTCCCTCTCTCCCCCTCTCCCTTTCTCTCTCTCTCCCTACTTCTCTCCCCCTCCCCATCTCTCTCCCTCTCTCTCTCCCTCTCCCCCCCTCTCCCATCCTCCCCGCCTCTTTCTCCCTCCCTCCCCTCTCCCGCCCTCTCTCCCTCTCCCCCTCTCTCTCTCCCCCTCTCTGTTTCTCTCTCTTTCTCTCTCCCTAATTCTCTCACCCTCCCAGCTCTCTCTCTCCCTCCCCATCTCTCTCCCTCTCTCTCTCCCTCTCCCCCATCCCCCTATCTCTCCCTCTCCCCGCCTCTCTCTCCCTTCCCCTCTCTTGCCCTCTCTCCCCCCTCCCTCTCTCTCCCCCCTCTCTCGCCCATCTCTCTCCCTCCCCCTCTCTTGCCCCTCTCTCTCCCTCCCCCCTTCTCTCTCTCTCCCTCCCTCTCCCCTCTCGACCCTTCTCTCCCTCTCCCTCCCCCCTCTCTTTCTCTCTCCCCCTTCTCTCTCTCTATCTCTCCCTCCCCCTCTCTCCCCCCCTTTCTCTCCCTCTCGCCCCCTCTCTCTCTCTCCCCTCCCCCTCTCCCCTTCCCCCCTCTCTCTCTCCCTCCCTCTCCCCCTTCTCTCTCCCCCTTCCCCCCTCTCTCCCCTCCCCCTCTCTCCCTCCCCCCTCTTTCTCCCTTTCCCCCTTTCTCTCCCCTCCCTCTCTCTCACTCCCCCACCATCTCCCTCTCTCTCTCTCTCTCTCATTATAATTTATGTATATAACTATAATACCCCCTCTTTTATTATTATAATTTCTTTATTCATTTTTTCTGTATCAAAACATAGTACAAATATCAAGATTTCTTCTCGTCCCCACATTACATGATACCAACAATGAAAAACCCTTCATAGTGCATTCTCCAATAACCCCCCCATTCCCCTCCTTACCCTCCCCCCCCCTATCCTCCTACCCCCCGCACCCTACACGTCTCAAATCTCATTCCTGATCCCTCTTTCGCTTCCCCAATCTACTCTCACCACCTGTTTAACTACCTAATTCCTGTTCTATTTTTAACTTTATACTTATTACCTTATACATTATACTCCCATTACTTCAGCAAATCTCATTGAGTACTTGTATTCTGACCATTTCTTCCATTTCTCTTCAAATTCCGCTAAACCCTCCTCATCACTGGACCTAAGATACTCTAAGTTTTGCATACCATTTTTTTTATTACACCATTAATTCAGTGTTGGCCTTTCCAAATCTTGCCAATGTCTAGGTATTAGGTATTTAGCGGCATTTAAGAGCTGTGGGAGCAATGTTTTCTTATATTGCTTAGATGGCATTCTGATCACGTGGAATAAGCACCCCTCTCTCCCTCCCCCCTCTTTCTTCCTCTCTCTCTCCCCCTCTCTCTCTCTCTCCCCCTCCCCCCTCTCTCCCCCCTCCCTCTCTCTCCCCCTCCACCCCTCTCTCTCCCCTCCCTCTCTCTCTTCCCTCTCTCTTTCTCTCCTCTCTCTCTCTCCCCCTCCCTCTCTCTCCTCCTCTCTTACCCTCTCTCTCCCCTCCCTCTCTCTCCCCCTCCCTCTCTCTCTCTCTCCCCCTCCCCCTCTCTCCCCCCTCCCTCTCTCTCCCCCTCCACCCCTCTCTCTCCCCTCCCTCTCTCTCTTCCCTCTCTCTTTCTCTCCTCTCTCTCTCTCCCCCTCCCTCTCTCTCCTCCTCTCTTACCCTCTCTCTCCCCTCCCTCTCTCTCCCCCTCCCTCTCTCTCCCTCTCCCCCTCTCTCTCTCCCTCTCCCCCTCTCTCTCTCCCCTCTCTCTCTCACCCCTCCCCCTCTCTCCCCTCCCCCCCTCTCTCCCCTCTCTCTCCCCCTCTCTCTCACCCCCCTCTCTCTCCCCTCTCTCTCTCTCTCTCCCCCCTCTCTCTCTCTCCTCCCTCCCCCCCCCTCTCTCTCTCCCCTCCCTCCCTCTCTCTCTCCTCTCCCTCTCTCTCTCCCCCTCTCTCCTCCCTCTCTCCCCTCCCTCTCTCTCTCCCCCCCTCTCTATCTCCCCCCTCTCTCTCCCCTCCCTCTCTCTCTCTCCCCCTCTCTTTCTCTCCCCTCCCTCTCTCTCTCTCCCCCTCTCTCTCTCCCCCCTCTCTCTCCCCCTCTCTATCTCCCCCTCTCTCTCCCCTCCCTCTCTCTCTTCCCTCTGTCTTTCTCTCCCCTCTCTCTCTCCCCCTCCCCCCCTCTCTCTCCTCCTCTCTCACCCTCTCTCTCTCTCCCCCTCCCTCTCTCTCTCTCCCCTCCCTCTCTCTCTCCCCCCTCCCCCCTCTCTCTCTATCCCCCTCTCTCTCTCCCCTCTCTCTCTCACCCCTCCCCCTCTCTCTCCCCTCTCTCTCCCCTTTCTCTCTCTCCCCTCCCTCTCTCCCCCCTCTCTCTCTCCTCTCTCTCTCCCCCCTCTCTCTCTCCCCTCCCTCTCTCCCCCTCTCTCTCTCCTCTCCCTCTCTCTCTCCCCCTCTCTCTCTCCCCTCTCTCTCCCTCTCTCCTCTCTCTCTTTCCCCTCCCTCTCTCTCTCCCCCTCTCTCTCCCATCCCTCTCTCTCCTTCTCTTCCCCATCTCTCTCTCTCTCCCCTCCCCTCTCTCTCCCTCTCTCTCTTTCTCTCCCTCTCTCCCCCTCCCCCTCTCCCCCCCTTCCCCTCTCCCCCCTCTCCCCCCTCCCCCTCTCTCTCTTTCACTCTCTCCCCCCCCCCTCTCTCTCATTATAATTTATATATATAACTATAATACCCCCTTTTTTTAAATGAGATTTTATTTTTGAAAATGTGTTTCCTTCTACATAACAAACATATACAAATAAACAAAACAACCAACAACAAAAAAAACAAACATAATACACCTTTAAATGCAGTGTTTGTTGACGCTTTCAGGTGAGGACAAAGATCAAGAAGCGGAATAATGATATGGAAATTTGCCAGCGAATATAAAAACTGCTCGGTCGCTGAGACGAGTTTTTCACGTTTATTTTTTTCCAGGAACTGAAGGTAGAGATGAGCGTGCAGGAAAAAAGTGCCAACGTCTGGCTCTGTGCCTCCTCTATGTGTGCAGGGAAACCAACAGAGTGTGCTGGAAGGATCATTAACCCCTTAGTGACAGATCTTACCTCTTACTGAATAGCAGCTTGCTAAACAACTATGTTATGTTTTTTTCTAGAGCTGCTGGTCTCCTCCAGTCTCTTTCAGCCATTTCCTGTGTACATGCACTCCCTCCAGTGCCGTCTGCACATCATTGCTCTGGACCGGATTCCTGATAATGACAACAGTTGACCATGCCTGTGCAATGTGTGTCTGCATGGCCTCTGGTAGTCACCACCGGGGGGGTGCATGGGATAGGGTGACAACACAGGAGCACATTTAGGAGACAGTTGTCACCCCATAACAAGGACCTTCATGGCAGGATCATGGGAATATTTTAATGTATGCGGCGGATTTAAAAGGATTGAAGAAAACTCTTAAAGAGGATATTACCATGTTAAGATCCCCAACATACATTTACATTACCGGTTTGAAGAGGTTTACTGGGGTTATGGCTGCAGCTTCCAGCCATAACCGCAGAATTTTTTTTATCAGCCAGCAATTCTCTTTCTGATAAAAGTGATCCGAGAGGCTGAATAGCCGCTGGATTGCTTTTAGAAGGAGCGGGAGGGGTTGTGTGCCCTAGGGTTGCCACCTGTCCGGGATTCACCTGGACAGTCCGGGTTTTGAATCATGTGTCCGGGTTTTAGGCGGACTGAAACCCAGACACATTATTCAGACCAGGCTGTGGCTCCTCAAGTAACCAAGATAGTCACACACAAATCTGTTGCGGGCAGCTGTCTGGGGGCAGGTTCAGCATCACTGGAGGGGAGGGCAATAATGTCAGCAAAAGCAATTTGCCCACACCCACTGTTCACTACGCCACGCTATGCGCGCTGCCAGGGCCATCTTTAATATTGATTGGACTCTGGGCAAAACATTTTCTTGGACCCTCTCGAATCCACTTATCAACTATTTGCGAGCAATGTGGGTTCAAGGGAAAGCTGCCTTGGGCTCCACAACAATGACTGGGCTCGGGGTAGCTACCCCTCTTGCTCTGTGTTAAAGACAGTCCTACGCACTGCATTACTACTCTCCTTGGGGGCACCCTAAGGTGTCCCAGGCCGCTAAAGTGTTCGGGTTCAAGAAAGAAAGGGTGACCCCCCCTGGAAGTCGCACATCTATGGTGTCCTGCTACAATGAATGGAGTGGCAACCTCAGCCTGGACTCCGACCAGGCCACGCCCCAACGCATTTCACTCCGCCTAGTCATGGGGATAGGGAACTCATGCGCATGGGGAGTTTTTTGGCATCGGTAGTCACTCGTTAGGTGCAAAACGGTAGCAGGTGTGTGTGATTGAACACTAAAGCGTTCGGGTTTGGCTTGAAGAAAAGGTGGCAACCCTAGTTTACACCCTCCTGCCGCTTGCCAGTGTTTCACAGGTTTACCGTTCTCACCGGCGAGCCCAGGAAACGGGGCTCATGTGGCTGGCCGCAGAGGTCTCTCCTCACCTCTATGATCTAGGACAGGGGTAGGCAACCTGGGGCCCTCCAGCTGTTACAGAACCACAAGTCCCATCATGCCTCTGGGAGTAATTGTAACTGCCAGTCTTGCAATGGCTCATGGGAAATGTAGTTCCACAACAGTTGGAGGGCTGAGGTTGCCTACCCCTGATCTAGGAGGATCGGAGCAAGGTCATGACATCACTTCTGATCAAGGGCGGATGTAAACAATTTTTTTTTTTAAGTGTAGGATCAATGTTTTTTTTATTTTTTTATTTGATGCTTTCAAGGGTAGAGGAGAGATTTGGGGTCTTATAGACCCCAGATGTCTCCATAAAGAGGACCTGTCATGTCATATTTTTAGCACAAAGAATGTTTACATTTCTTGTGAAAAAAAAAAATAATTAAAGGGACAGTGTAAAAATAAGAAAAAATAAAAATGCCACTGGAGTCCTCTTCCACTCCTCCGTGACCACATCACGGAGCTGGTGGATGTTAGAGACCTTGCGCTCCTCCACCTTCCGTTTGAGAATGCCCCACAGATGATCAATAGGGTTTAGGTCTGGAGACATGCTTGGCCAGTCCATCACCTTTACTCTCAGCTTCTTTATCAAGGCAGTGGTCGTCTTGGAGGTGTGTTTGGGGTGGTTATCATGTTGGAATACTACCCTGCGGCCCAGTCTCTGAAGGGAGGGGATCATGCTCTGCTTCAGTATGTCACAGTACATGTTGGCATTCATGGTTCCCTCAATGAACTGTAGCTCCCCCAGAGCCGGAAGCACTCATGCAGCCCCAGACCATGACACTCCCACCACCATGCTTGACTGTAGGCAAGACACACTTGTCTTTGTACTCCTCACCTGGTTGCCGCCACACACGCTTGACACCATCTGAACCAAATACGTTTATCTTGGTCTCATCAGACCACAGGACATGGTTCCAGTAATCCATGTCCTTAGTCTGCTTGTCTTCAGCAAACGGTTTGTTGGCTTTCTTGCGCATCGTCTTCAGAAGAGGCTTCCTTCTGGGATGACAGCCATGCAGACCAATTTGATGCGGTGTGCGGCGTATGGTCTGAGCACTGACAGGCTGACCCCTCACCCCTTCAACCTCTGCAGCAATGCTGGCAGCACTCATATGTCTATTTCCCAAAGACAACCTCTGGATATGACGCTGAGCACGTGCACTCAACTTCTTTGGTGGACCATGGCGAGGCCTGTTCTGAGTGGAACCTGTCCTGTTAAACCGCTGTATGGTCTTGGCCACCGTGCTGCAGCTCAGTTTCAGGGTCTTGGCAATCTTCTTATAGCCTAGGCCATCTTTATGTAGAGCAACAATTCTTTTTTTTCAGATCCTCAGAGAGTTCTTTGCCATGAGGTCCCATGTTGAACTTCCAGTGACCAGTATGAGAGAGTGAGAGCGATAACACCAAATTTAACACACCTGCTCCCCATTCACACCTGAGACCTTGTAACACTAACGAGTCACATGACATCGGGGAGGGAAAATGGCTTATTGGGCCCAATTTGGACATTTTCACTTAGGGGTGTACTCACTTTTGTTGCCAGCAGTTTAGACATTAATAGCTGTGTGTTGAGTTATTTTGAGGGGACAGCAAATTTACACTGTTATACAAGCTGTACACTCACTACTTTACATTGTAGCAAAGTGTCATTTCTTCAGTGTTGTCACATGAAAAGATAGAAGAAAATATTTACATAAATGTGAGGGGTGTACTCACTTTTGTGAGATACTGTATATATCTATATATAGATAGATAGATAGATAGATAGATAGATAGATAGATAGATAGATAGATAGATAGATAGATAGATAGATAGATAGATAGATAGATAGATAGATAGATAGATAGATAGATAGATAGATAGATATGTATATAGATATATATGTGTTTGAGAATTCTATGTAATTTTCTAGCAAAAAATTCTGATTTTAATTTGTAAACAAAAATGTCAGAAGAAGGCCTGGTCTTAAAGTGTATATGAGATTTTAGTGGTTGGGTTTAGTTTAGGGGGTCTCAAACTGGCGGCCCTCCAACTGTTGTAGAACTACAAGTCCCATGAGGCATTGCAAGGCTGACAGTTACAAGCATGACATCCACAGGCAAAGGCATGATGGGACTTGTAGTTCCACAACAGCTGGAGGACCGTCAGTTTGAGACCCCTGGTTTAGATCCTAAAGTTAAAACTTGAGTTAAAATAAACAAATAAATAAATAAAAAAGAAAGAAAGAAAGAAAAATAAACATGAAAACTTTAAACTTTAAGATCTTAAAGTTATAGTTAAAGTGGAGCTCCGGTCAAAACGTTTCTTCTTCTTAACAGGGAATGTGTAGTGCAACTGCATGTATTTTCTTTATCATCTTCAAGAAGAAAAAAAAATAATCTTAGTGTGAAATAGTGCCTATAAATGTTTTATATTCTGACCACTGGAGGCCAGTGTGAGGCACCAGTGACACCTAAACACCATGCTTATTTTGTTACTATGTTGTGAATAGCCAGCATTGTTTACTGAATAGCAGGATATCAGATTACATGTTTCCTAGCAAAATAGATTTCGCTCTGATGGCTCACAGTGGCCAGGGAAAGTGACAGCTGAATCAAGAAATAATGCATGTTGCTTTTGGGTTCTTACTAGGTAGGGAAAATCAGTGAGCGGACCCTTTATCTGACCTGAACTGGGGGGTGCAAGGAAGGGATCAGGTGGTTGTACAGCTGCCTGATCACTTCCACTTGACAGCCGACTTGGCAGATTTACACAATGTGTGTAACTCACCGCCCCCCCGATGCTGCCAATGTAGGCCATGCGTCAGTGGCAGCAAGAGGGTTAAACCCAATACAATAGTTTAAAGTGCATCTAAACCGCCATTACTAGTAAAAAGCGAAAATAAAAATATCCCATAGTTTGTAGACGGTATAACTTTTGCGCAAACCAAATGGGGCAGCGCCGCCATACCGCCGGCAAAGTGCCGCTGCAGTGGCGTTTTGTGGGCAGATTTAACCCCTTTTTGGCCGCCGGGGGGGGGGGGGGGTTACAACCGCCCCGCTAGCAGCCAAATAGCGCCGCTAAAACTAAGGTAAAGTAGCGCTAAAAATAGTGCCGCTTTACTGCTGATGCCCGGGGCGGTTCAGTGTGAAAGGGGTCTAAGTGATGATGATGAATCTCCACCCCCCCCCCCCCCACCACCACACACGCCATGTTGAAATGGAACAATCAATCCCAATGTCACTTCAATGTCATCAGCAGCTGCTCTGTGTAAAGAAACAGATGTAATGATGTAATCCTTCTCCCACCGGCTGAGGATCACAACGCACATCCAACATGTGACCTGGGGGTTGTCACCTGTCAAACCCGAACACTTTAGCCGAGCACAGCAATATTTCTTATAGTATAAACTATAGATATACTTTGCAATTAAATAACATTTCTAATCATATGAAGTTAATCACAAGAGTTCCCCCTTTACATCAGAGTCCACAGAGTTCCCCTTTACATCTGAATCCACAGAGTCCCCCTTTACATCAGAGTCCACAGAGTCCCCCTTTACATCAGAGTCCACAGAGTTCCCCTTTACATCAGAGTCCACAGAGTCCCCCTTTACATCAATGTCCACAGAATTCGCCCTTTACATCAGAGTCCACAGAGTCCCCCTTTACATCAATGTCCACAGAATTCGCCCTTTACATCAGAGTCCACAGAGTCCCCTTTACATCTGAATCCACAGAGTCCCCCTTTACATCAGAGTCCACAGAGTTCCCCTTTACATCTGAATCCACAGAGTCCCCCTTTACATCAGAGTCCACAGAATTTGCCCTTTACATCAGAGTCCACAGAGTCCCCCTTTACATCAATGTCCACAGAATTCGCCCTTTACATCAGAGTCCACAGAGTTCCCCTTTACATCTAAATCCACAGAGTTCCCCTTTACATCTAAATCCACAGAGTTCCCCTTTACATCTGAATCCACAGAGTCCCCCTTTACATCAGAGTCCACAGAGTTCCCCTTTACATCTGAATCCACAGAGTCCCCCTTTACATCAGAGTCCACAGAATTTGCCCTTTACATCAGAGTCCACAGAGTCCCCCTTTACATCAATGTCCACAGAATTCGCCCTTTACATCAGAGTCCACAGAGTTCCCCTTTACATCTAAATCCACAGAGTTCCCCTTTACATCAGAGTCCGCAGAGTCCCCCTTTTACATCTGAACTTGCAGATTTCCCTTACACTGCAGACTCTGATGTAAGGGAGAACTCTGGGGACTCTGACATAAGGGATGCTCTGGGAACCCTGATTTAAGGGGGAACACTGAGTACTCTGATGTACGGAGAGGACTCTGATGTAAGGAGGAACATTACTGCCTCTGGTGTAAAGGGGAGCTCTGATGTAAGGGGTGCTCTGAGAACCCTGATTTACCTTAGTGTACTCACTCAGAGACAGGAGAGAGAAGGGGGAAGGCGGGGAGACATCAGTCACAGACAGGGATGGATGGTGAGCTCACTCACCCCTTGGCAGTCAGCACCTCTCATCCAGATGTATCTGTGGTTGCTGGGCTTCAAAGTTCCGGCCCCCACTTTCCTTTTCTGAGGCACAGCGCCAGGGATTGGAGTGTAGGCAGACACAGAGGGGTAGGGGCGGGAGAAGATGTGCAGATCGATCCCTCTCTCCTCTCCTATCTGTATGTGGGGGGGGTTAGTGCCGGGCAGTGTGAGAGAGAGTGTAACAGACACTTCCGGCTTAGATGACCGCAGCCAGCAAACCTGCTGGGAAGTCATAGTCCAGTGTGAATAATGTGTCCGGGTTTCAGACAGTCTGAAACCCGGACGCATAATTCCAAACCCGAACTGTCCGGGTGAATGCCAGACAGGTGGCAACCCTACATGTGGCTGAACCAGGGGACCAACCCCAGGATAATTCCCCCGGTGCGGGGGGGGGGAGGGGGCAGGGTGACATTTCGTTTGCTAGAGTGCCATGGATTATAAATAAATGTCAGTTTTTGCTCCATTGGAAAAAAAAAATTCACCTTTTTTTTTACCTTTTTTGATAATTTCCGGACTTCTTCCGCCACTTCCTGTCTACATCCGTCAATTCTTCAGACTTGTTTCTTGATAGTAATAACGGTGGAGCATGATTGAGCAGTGTATTGGCCGCTGGTAGACATGTGCAGAAGGAAAAAGTTTGTTCTGTTTTGAATCGTTATTTACATAAATTCACTAAATTAAATTTGTTGGATTCATTTGATTTGTTTTCGGAATTAGTTTAATTAATTCAAACTTGAATCGATTAAAATTTCCCAAATTCGGTCGAATTGAACTCAATTTGAACGAATTCAGAAAATTCATATTGCATTTGAAATTGAATGTTTTCTTTTTGAAATTTGATATTTGGAAGATGGTTATATTCTTTCTGTTCCATTCTATTCTATTGATTTTTCTGTGCTATGTTTTTATTTTCTGCTCTATTCTTTTCTTTTCTATTATGTTCTATTCTTTTCTATTCAAAAATTCAAATTTCGGAAAGTGGCTATATTGTTCTTTCTATTCTATTCTTTTTCTATTGTTTATTGTATTCTTTTCAATTCTATTCTTTTCTTTTCTATTCTATTCAAATTAGAACTTATTCTATTTGAAATTCGAATTTTAGAATATAGTTAGATTGTTTCTATGCTATTCTATTATTTTCGATTCTATTGTATTTGAATATGAATTTATTCTATTTGAAATTCTAATTTTGCAAGATGGTTATATTCTTTCTATTCTATTCCATTGATTTTTCTATTCTATGCTTTTATTTTCTGTTCTATTCTTTTCTTTTCTATTATGTTCTATTCTTTTCTATTCTATTCTAATTTAAACTATTTGATATTTGAATTTCGGAAAATGGCTAAATTCTATTCTATTGTTAATTCTATTATATTACATTCTTTTTTTTCTATTCTATTCTTTTCTATTCTATTTTTCTATTCTATTCTATTCAAATTTATTCTAATTGAAATTCTAATTTCATAAGATAGTTATATTTTTTCTATTCTATTCTATTCTTGTGTATTCTTTTCTATTCTATTCGAATTTGAATTTATTCTATTTGAAAGATAGTTATATTCTTCCTATTTTATTCTACTCTTTTCTTTCCTTCTACTCTATTCTATTCCAATATATTATTTTCTATTCTATTCCTTTATTTTCTATTCTATTTCATTCTCTTCAGAAAATCTAATTTGATTTGAAAACGATTCGAATTAGAAAACTATTTGAATTCAATTTGAAAACGAATCTAATTAGTTTTCGAAAACTTTTTGAATTCGAATTTCGTCCGAAATGTTGTTTTGTTATTTTGGATTTGTTTAAATTCGCTACTGTTGGATACATCCGAATTTCAGAATAATGAAAAATTTGTTTGAATTTCAATTCGGAAAGAAATGAACCGCATATGTCTAGCCGCTCGTAGTCTCCCACTGGGGGCTGCTTGAGACGGGGTGACAACGCAGGAGCATGATCTAGAGGCAGGTGTCACTCTGAACCTTAAAAAAAAAACAAAAACAAAAAAACAAAAACAAAAGGTGTAACTGTACTGAAAATGCAGTTAGACTTCATAGCTTCAAAGCTGAACTCCATATACAAAGCTAAAAATGCAGATGAAATACATCGATTATTTCGCTCCTCACACGGGGCACCAACAAAAAAAAAAAAAAATTAATATTATTATAAGGGATTTATATAGCGCCAGCAGTTTGCGCAGCGCTTAACATCTATACCTGTCAAAGGATTGGCATCGTTGTCCATCCTGTTCTACGATTTGCACGGCTCTGCCACACAACACCTATCAAGCCAGACACAGCCGTTGACAGATTAGTGTGACGGCCCCCTGCCGGTACCATGTGATCACTGTGAACAATCACAGCAGATCACATGGCAATTGTACACAATGGATGGCTTCCTTTCATGCCATTCATTGTGTACTATTATGTTGCACGTTGTGATCGGTTACAGCAATCACATGGTACAGACAAGGCCATTCACAGCTAAATCACAATAGTAAACACCGAATGAATGCATTTTATTCAGAAAAATGGTTGCTTATAACAGTGAAATTCACTGTTATAAGCAATCATGGTGTGTAAAAATAAATAATCATAGTGTGTAAAAAAAAAAAATCATAGTGTGTAAAAAAAAAAAATCATAGTGTGTAAAAAAAAAAAAAAAATAAAAAAAAAAATCGTGATCACCTCCCCAGAATAATACAGTGCTCGTTGTGATTTGTCACAGTAATCACATGGTACAGACAAGGCCATTCACAGCTAAATCACAATAGTAAACACCTAATGAATGCATTTTATTCAGAAAAATGGTTGCTCATAACAGTGAAATTCACTGTTATAAGCAATCATGGTGTGTAAAAAAAAATAATCATAGTGTGTAAAAAAAAAAAAATCATAGTGTGTAAAAAAAAAAAAAAAAAATCATAGTGTGTAAAAAAAAAAAAAAAATCAAAAAAAAAATCGTGATCACCTCCCCAGAATAATACAGTGCTCGTTGTGATTTGTCACAGTAATCACATGGTACAGACAAGGCCATTCACAGCTAAATCACAATAGTAAACACCTAATGAATGCATTTTATTCAGAAAAATGGTTGCTTATAACAGTGAAATTCACTGTTATAAGCAATCATGGTGTGTAAAAAAAATAATCATAGTGTGTAAAAAAAAAAAAAATAAATCATAGTGTGTAAAAAAAAAAAAAAAATCAAAAAAAAAATCGTGATCACCTCCCCAGAATAATACAGTGCTCGTTGTGATTTGTCACAGTAATCACATGGTACAGACAAGGCCATTCACAGCTAAATCTCAATAGTAAACACCTAATGAATGCATTTTATTCAGAAAAATGGTTGCTTATAACAGTGAAATTCACTGTTATAAGCAATCATGGTGTGTAAAAAAAAATAATCATAGTGTGTAAAAAAAAAAATCATAGTGTGTAAAAAAAAAAAAACAAAAAACCTAGTGTGTAAAAAAAAAAAAAAAAATCAAAAAAAAAATCGTGATCACCTCCCCAGAATAATACAGTGCTCGTTGTGATTTGTCACAGTAATCACATGGTACAGACAAGGCCATTCACAGCTAAATCACAATAGTAAACACCTAATGAATGCATTTTATTCAGAAAAATGGTTGCTTATAACAGTGAAATTCACTGTTATAAGCAATCATGGTGTGTAAAAAAAAATAATCATAGTGTGTAAAAAAAAAATCATAGTGTGTAAAAAAAAAAAAAAAAATCATAGTGTGTAAAAAAAAAAATCTTAGTGTGTAGAAAAAAAAATCATAGTGTGTAAAAAAAAAAAAAAAAAATCATAGTGTGTAAAAAAAAAAAAAAAATCATAGTGTGTAAAAAAAAAAAAAAAAAAATCGTGATCACCTCCCCAGAATAGTACAGTGCGCGTTGTGATTTGTCACAGTAATCACATGGTACAGACAAGGCCTTTCACAGCTAATCATAATAGTAAACACCGAATGAATACATTTCATTCAGAAAAATACACAAATGGTATTTCTGTAATATGCAGCAGGAAGAGGGTTTATGTACTGTCACTGACCAGTGGCAGTTAATTAACCTCTTTGTGCTGCATTAGTGGCACCGGTGTCAGTGTTAAATAACCCCTTCACGCTGCTGCATATTACAAATACCATTGGTAATTAACCATTTTCCAACCTGCCGCCAACCCGCCGCAGGTAGCAGCTACCGATACCGTCACTGCTTGTTTCAGGGTTTCAGGTGCATTACCCCCCCCCCACACACACACCCACCCGCCTACTCCCCTGTGATTGTACACAGCAGGAGCCTGTCAGCAGATCCCAGCCAATGATTCACGGCCGGGACCTGCTGACCGGCTGTGTCAAATCACAGCCCAGAGCTCTGTGTTGACAATCAATGTACAGAGGGAATGATCGCTTTTTTTTTTTCATCCAAAGCAGAGATAAGAAACAAATCGATCGGTAGTAAAAAGCAGCACACATTATACCTTGTTAGGCACACAATGAACCCCTTTGATCGCCCCTAGATGTTAACCCCTTCCCAGCCAGTGTCAACGGTACAGTGACAGTGTATAGTATTCTCATTGATCACTGTATTAGTGTCACCGGTGATGTCAGTGGCAGTTAGTCCGTTTCCACAAAGTGTCAGGTAGTGTCTCTACCACAGTCCCGCTATAAGTCACTGATCGCCGCCAATACGAGTATGAAAAAAAAAATTTCCCGTATATATATTCCGTTTGTAGGCGCTATAGCTTTCCCACCAAAATGTCTTGGTACGCTGACGCCTTAAGAGTTCCCTTCACTGGAACTAAGGGGCCAAGCCCAACCCCTGAAAAAACAACCCCACACCATAATCCCCCCTCCACCAAATGATTTGGACCAGTGCACAAAGAAAGGTCCATAAAGACATGGATGAGCGAGTCTGGGGTGGAGAAACTTGACTGGCCTGACCTCAACCCGATAGAACACCTTTGGGGTGATGTAGAGTGGAGACTGAGAGCCAGGCCTTCTTGTCCACATCAGTGCCTGACCTCACAAATGCGCTTGAGGTTCTTGTGCTGAGTTCTTGGGTCTGTACACCTTATGAGGGGCTCCCATCATCCATCTTGGAGAGAATAATCAAACTCTTGAATTACAATAGTACATCCATTGTCTTTCCTAAAATTATACTGCGTTCCTTAGGAATGTTACTCTTTGTATGCTGTATGTGAATAATTCAAATCAGAAACACAAACCTCATTGTGTCTGTATATATCGAATATATATTAGTGATGAGAAGATAACAAGGGCATATTGTGGATGATGGTATTTTCTCACTATTTTGAATAAGCCCACTTAGTGTTTCTAAAGTCAGAGTTGATTCATCCACAAGGCAACCTTAGCAGAAGCCTAGGAGCCTCGGGTCCATTGGATGCCCTGAGGACCCAAATACATTCTCTATGCTTCTGTAGTAAACCAGAGGGTTTGTCTAAGCCAGCCTTTCTCATCTACAGAACTATGGTTCAGAAAGGCTGGCTTAGATCAATCCTGACCCCCTCCCCGGAGTTCACTACAGGAGCATGAAGTATGTACTTGGGTGCCCTGGACATCTAATGGACTTTAGGCTTCTGCCATGGTTCTGTGGAACCGGAACCATAGGCTTCCTCTGGGGTTGCTATGGATTCCTTGTACAATGAGCAATTACTGCCTTTGAGATATGTAATCACTGACCACCAATATAAGGGGCATTCTTCTCACTGATCACCAATGTAAGGAACATTCTTCTCACTGATCACCAATGTAAGGAACATTCTTCTCACTGATCACCAATGTAAGGAACATTCTTCTCACTGATCACCAATGTAAGGAACATTCTTCTCACTGATCACCAATGTAAGGAACATTCTTCCCACTGATCACCAATGTAAGGAACATTCTTCTCACTGATCACCAATGTAAGGAACATTCTTCTCACTGATCACCAATGTAAGGAACATTCTTCCCACTGATCACCAATGTAAGGAACATTCTTCCCACTGATCACCAATGTAAGGAACATTCTTCCCACTGATCACCAATGTAAGGGTCATTCTTCCCACTGATCACCAATGTAAGGAACATTCTTCTCACTGACCACCAATGTAAGGAACATTCTTCTCACTGATCACCAATGTAAGGAACATTCTTCTCACTGATCACCAATGTAAGGAGCATTCTTCCCACTGATCACCAATGTAAGGAACATTCTTCCCACTGACCACCAATGTAAGGAACATTCTTCTCACTGATCACCAATGTAAGGAACATTCTTCCCACTGATCACCAATGTAAGGAACATTCTTCTCACTGATCACCAATGTAAGGAACATTCTTCTCACTGATCACCAATGTAAGGAACATTCTTCCCACTGATCACCAATGTAAGGAACATTCTTCTCACTGATCACCAATGTAAGGAACATTCTTCCCACTGACCACCAATCTAAGGTGGATTCTTCTCATTGACCACCAATGTAAGTGTCATTCTTCCCACTGATCACCAATGTAAGGAACATTCTTCTCACTGATCACCAATGTAAGGAACATTCTTCCCACTGATCACCAATGTAAGGAACATTCTTCTCACTGATCACCAATGTAAGGAACATTCTTCCCACTGATCACCAATGTAAGGAACATTCTTCTCACTGATCACCAATGTAAGGAACATTCTTCCCACTGATCACCAATGTAAGGAACATTCTTCCCACTGATCACCAATGTAAGGAACATTCTTCCCACTGACCACCAATCTAAGGTGGATTCTTCTCATTGACCACCAATGTAAGTTTCATTCTTCCCACTGATCACCAATGTAAGGAACATTCTTCCCACTGACCACCAATCTAAGGTGGATTCTTCTCATTGACCACCAATGTAAGTGTCATTCTTCCCACTGATCACCAATGTAAGGAACATTCTTCTCACTGATCACCAATGTAAGGAACATTCTTCCCACTGATCACCAATGTAAGGAACATTCTTCTCACTGATCACCAATGTAAGGAACATTCTTCTCACTGACCACCAATCTAAGATGGATTCTTCTCATTGACCACCAATGTAAGTGTCATTCTTCCCACTGATCACCAATGTAAGGAGCATTCTTCCCACTGACCACCAATGTAAAGAGCATTCTTCCCACTGACCACCAATGTAAGGAGCATTCTTTCCACTGATCACCAATGTAAGGAGCATTTTTTCCACTGGTCCACTAAGGTAAGGAATGCTCTTCCACTGTTTACAATCACTTTAACCTAAAAAGGCATTGATAAATGGCAAAAAACGGAACATGAATAAAAGTGAAACTTGACGGCCCCATCTGTAATCCATAGGGTGGGGGTGGGGGGTCAAGTAGTCAAGTTCAGGTTAGTGAAGGGATCATTGTACTCCCCCCACACACACATACAGACATCAGCATCTGCAATAAACATCAGGGCCGCTCAGGACAGCTGTTGTAACACACATAACAGATGAGAGAGATCAGAACACTCTCTGTGACACTTATCTCAGGCCGGGATTAATAGAAGAAGTTACAGCAACTTGTATAAAAATGTGAGAAGCTTTGTAAACTCCAAGAAGAATTCCAGGTATGGATATTTTATACATAGTTTATATTGGACCAGTGTAACTGTAGTGCTTACCCCCCCTCCCCCACCACAGGAGCCGCTGGTAATTCGGGTCCTCTGCTCTTGTCCAGCCCTATGTGAGGCTGTATACTCACCGGCACCACCAGTACTGTATACCTTTCAGCAGGCACACAAGAACTGGACATACAGCTCTATAAAAGATAAACAGACTGTATTGGCTGGGATAGAAAAAGCTGATCATTGTAAGCACTGTCAGTGGTAAATGGTTTGTCTCAACGCTCTAAGTGATACATCTGCAGGAGAGCTTGTTCTGTTGAAAAACAACAGACTTACTGGCTGGATCACCAGATGAACATAGAAGAAAGTCTTAAAAACAAAAACAAAATGCAGCCATCACATCTAAGAATTGATAAGCTGCAATATAATAAGTGTTTGCTTTTTGGTTTAATACCACCTTAAGGTGGAGCAGTCAGTAAACATGTGTCTCAATTGCGTGTTTTTACCGCTCGCCAACTGCAAGTGTAAACGAGGCCTTACTGTAATAACTCAGATGGGGGTCCTTACTGAAAATATTAAATTGTTTCCTTTCAAATATAGTCATATCTTTCACATCTCAACTTTATCTTTTGTTCACGGGAGCCGCGCGTTATTATTCTTCTTCTTGGTGCCAATATAAACCTGGCTCCCCTCCCGATCTCATTGCGACATAATGGCTGTTAATCCCTCCGGGCATGAGCCAACCTGAGTCTTTCTGCTGCGAGGTGGGAAGGGTAGTGTTGGCGGGTGGCACGCCCCAACCTGCCCTGTATTCAGGTTCCACGCTAGAAATACGCAGACCTTCCCATCTCATTGCCTGTCTCTGCTCTACCTTCTACTTTGTGTCTTCCACCTTCTTCACTGCCGGATTAGAAAATGTTCTGTATTTCAGAAGAAGAGGGGGGGAATTCCAGTTTATATGCAGCCAGGGCAAAATTTCTGGGACTTTCAGCCACAGGAGGGAAGTGGGAAATGTGTCTGACTTCCCACCATGCCACGTCCAACCGTAAATGGCCAAGAGCCAGGCCAGAGATAGGCAAAAGTCACCAAAGGTCTCCAGGGCAAGAGCAATTCTCAGGTCTCCAATTCAACCTGTGCCTAAGTAAAAGCACTAATTTATCATAAGATAGATAGATAGATAGATAGATAGATAGATAGATAGATAGATAGATAGATAGATAGATAGATAGATAGATAGATAGATA